>CM021101.1:732691095-732838821 GCA_007115665.2 Sequoiadendron giganteum
CTCTCTTCCTCCCACTATCTCTCAAGTCTCTCTCCCTCCCACACTAACTAGATAAATCTCTCTCTCAAGTCTCCGTCTCCCACTCCCCCTCCCTCTATTAAGTCTCTCACTCCCACCCTAAATAGAGAAATCTCTCTCTCACTCTCTCTCTCTCGGGTCTCCCTCTACCACCCCCACTCCCTTTGTTAAGTATCTCACTCCCACCCTCACTAGAGAAATCTCTCTCTCCCTCCCTCTCTCTCCATCTCTCCATCTCTTTCAACTCTATCCCTCCCACCTTCTCCCCTCTCTCAATTCTCTCCCTCCCACCCCCCTCTTCTCAAGTCTCTCCCTCCCACCCTAACTAGAGAACACCCACACTCTCTCTCTTTATCCCACTCCCTCTCTCCTTTGTCTCTCCCTCCCACTCTAACTAGAGAACTCTCTCTCTCTCTCTCTCTCCCACCATCTCTCAATCTTGCCCTCACACCCCCCTCTCTCTCTCTCCCTCTATCTCTCCCAATCCCTCTTTGTTCCTCTCTCCCAAGTCTCTCCCTCCCTCCCACCCTAACTAGAGAGCTCTCACCTTCTTCCTCTCAACCCATATATCTAAAGTCTCTCTTTGCCACACCCACTCCCTCTTCCATCCCCTCTCCCTCTCTCAAGTCTCTCCCTCCCACCCTAACTAGAGAAATATCTCTCTCAAGTTTCTCCCTCCCATCCTAAGTAGAGAATTCTATCTCTCTCTCTCAGGTCTCTCTCTCCCTCCTTCTATCTCCCTCTCTACCTCTCCCTCTCTCTTAGTTATATCCCTCCCATCCCTCCCTCTCTCTCAAGTCTATCCCTCCCAATCCTTCCCCCTCTCTCAAGTCTCTCCCTCCAAACCCCCTCTCTCTCAAAGCTCTCCCTCCCACCCCCTCCCCCTCTCTCAAGTATTTCCCTCCCACCATAAATAGAGACCACACACAAACACACACTCTCTCTAGAATCTCCCTCACATGCCCCCTCTCCCTCTCTCTATCTATCTCTCTCTATCTCTCTCCCACTCCCTCTTTATACATCTCCCTATCTCTCTCCCTATCACCCCCTCTCCATGTCTCAGGTCTCCGCCTCCCACCCTAGCTAGAGAAATCTCTCTCTCTCTCCCCTATCTCGTAGGTCTCTCTCTCCCACAACCTATCCCTCTCCCAAGTCTCTCCCTCCTAATTAGTAACTCTCTCTCTCTCTCTCTGCCTCTATTCTCCTCTCCCACGCCTCTCCCTCACTTGAGTATCTCCACTCCCACCCTAACTAGATATTTGCATCTCTCTTAGATCTATCCTCCACCCCTCCTCTCTTGGTCTCTCCCTCCCACCCTATCTAGATAACTCTCTAGCTCTATCTATCTCTCTCCCACTACCTCTCTCTCCCACTCCCTCTCTCTCCCCTCTCTCCCAAGTCTCTCCCTCCCACCTCATCTCCCTTCCTCTCTCTCAAGTATCTCCCTCCTACCAACTCTCCCTCTCTCAAGTCTCTCTCTCTCACTCACTCACTCCTATCTCTATCCCCTCCACCCTCTACCCTATATCTCTCACTCTCTCAAGTCTCTCTCACTCACTCACTCACTCCTTATATATCTCTCCCCTATACCCTTAACCTTATACTCTATATCCTTAACCCTTAAACCCTTTATCTCTCTCCCACTCCCTCCCTCTCTCTCTGAACCGTAGATTTTGAGGGAAAAAGGGGATTCCCTAACACTTCGAGGGTTTTCACCTAAAAAGAGAGAACTCTTCCGCATCCCAAAATCTAAGGGGTTCATTCAATACTAATTTAATTGAAGTTTATCTATATATAATGCCCTAAATTAAATAAACTATAAATAGAAATGAACTATTGATGCAAAACTGATGGAATGCAAGTTATTTGAAAACACATGATAATATACAAAAGGATAGAATAAAGATAATACAAGACAAGATAAGAGGTCAGATAAGAAAAGTGCACTTGGAAAAAAACAATAATTGAAATGGAGATTTTAGAAGCCTCTAAAATTTTAGAAAATATACTTTTTAGGTCAATTGGGACACTTACGCCAAGGTGGCCGACCTAGTCCCAATATTGTGAAACTGCTTCAAGGCCTGTTTTAGCCAACTGGGTGTCCAAATATTCAAAAATCTTTGACAAAAAAATGTAGTGGAAATAATTCACCACTATTGGCGACTTAGTCCACTTCAACTTTTGAAAAGTCACAAGTGGAAACAGAAGCCTATAGTCTGCAATGTGTTCTCCAACTGAAATCTAGCTCCAAATCTTCAAAAGCACCTGCAAAACATAATATATTTTTGTTTATAATGGGTGGTTTGCCTTATTCAAACCCGTAGTTGGTATTTAAACTTTTAAAGAGATAAGAAATCTGCATAAAACCCTAGCCCTAAGTGTGTCTAAGACTAGGAAATCTGAAGTATGATGCAACCCTATTCTACCATGCAAGAATAAGATGCATGAATGAAACTAGAAAAATGCAAGACTCATTCCAAGAGACCCTAAATCACATTAGAAATGAATCTTAATGACATGCAAACCTTCCTTAGGCTGAAGATAGAGAGAAAAATTAAAGATGGAACCACTTTGAAAACAAGTCTTTAAGTTAATTTGATGGCTAGTTGCATCTCCTTAAATGAGATTTCTCCATGACTCTCCATAGACATCCATGATCAATCCTTTGAAATTTGATTTATTGAAAAAAATGTGAGCTTGAAGACCTGCAAAAACCCTAGCTTTGCTGCCCTAAGCTTAATTTTTTCTATAGACAGACTAATGAGTCTTCTTGTGGAAGATGTTCAACACTTGATTCTTGAATTTTATTGTGAAAATGAATAAAGGTTGTGAAAAATTACCTAAAAAACATGTATTTATAAGAATCAATACCTAATTGTTGGTTATTTTGACCTAATATTCTGACACCCATCGAGAATTTTTATTAAGTCAGAGATTTTCCCACTCAAAAATGCTAATAACCTTAAAAGGGACTAAGTCGAAACCTTGGGTGACTTAGTCGCACCAGGGGTTTTTGAGGTGGGATTTGTGAAATTTGAGTGATTTGAATTTTTTTGTTGGGACTTGTATGATTTCTTAGGTGAAATAAGCCTCAAGGTCAGAAATAATGAGTCTTAGTGGCCTATAAATGTTTTTTTTAAAGGGATGATTGGTGTAAGAATGCTAAAATGAGTCTAGAAAATAAACTCCCCAATGTAGTTATCTACAAAACCACAATGTTAGGAACTGCATCCTACAACACAAACTTGTTAGTTGTCCAAAAATCCTCTTATGAAACTTATAAATCAAATTCGAGGGTAGATATATGCCCCCTTGATTCCACTTGCTTTACAGAGGTGGAATAAAAGCAACAATCTAGCCACATTGAATAAGGAAACTCATATCCGAGGGTATTTCCAATTATCAAGCCACATAAGGATAGATGATTGATGATGTAGGGTGTGGAAGCATGACTTTGACGCAACAAACGATGTCAAAAATGAAATTCACTAGAACCCGTGACATTGTTTTGAATGAGAAGTACTCTTTTATTCATAAGATAGTAAAAGTGTGAATGTGCTTAAATGAGAATGAAAAAGAGTTAAAAGAATTAAAATGAAGTAATTTTTCAATTATTTATTTGAACTTGTTGTAGTGTGAGAGTGATGAGTGAATAGTGAAATATGTCGAGTAGATGAGACTTCACACCTGCGAGACTGGATGTGTTATAGGACTAGGTGGCATGCGACGAGTGGTATCATGAGGTGAGTCGATTATGATACCTTCACTTTGTGTTTTCATAATTATTTAATGATTTATATGCATATATAGGTTAATTTAGGATCTTGGAAAAAAAAATTGCAAAGTGTCCCCTTTTTTGGCAAAGTATCCCATTTGTTCGCAAAGTGTCCCTTTTTTTCGCAAATTGTCTCGTTCCTTCAAGAAGTGTTTGAAAAGGGTTCTAAAGTGTCTAGGACCTTAAATAAAGCACATTAGGACAAAATTAGTACACTTGAATGATGAATTAAAGTAAAAATTAAAGATATTAAATGTATTATAGAGCATATTTGCATGTTTTTGATAGATTCCCACCCAATCATGACAACACCTGGGTGGTAGACAGTTGAGTTTCTTGAGAGATTTAGCTCCCACCTTATCAGCAGAGGATACAAAGCACTTACAGGTTGTGGGGATTATATTGGGTGTACCTCATGCCCCCATGAGGTACCATGATGCTATGCTGATGGCATTATGTGAGTTTTGGGATGTAGACAAATGTACATTCCACCTACCTATCAAGGAGATGATAGTTACTCTAGAGGATGTGCACTGTATTCTCTTAGTTCCTATCGAGGAAGAGCGGGTGCACTTATAGAGAGATCGTGCCTTACACGAGTAGCGGGTCAATATGCAGTATTGTCTAGATGGACTAGTTCATGATAAGCAAATGATAGGATGGATCAATCTGGCAATGTTACTATATTAGTGAGTGTCATTTGTACAATGGATTATGATGCATATTGTCACTCTAGTACTCCTTCTAGATGGACATGTAGCACAACTGATATGGGGGATGGAAAAGTACAAGACAATATACACCTGAGAACATTGTATCCTTCCACATTTATATTATGATTTGAGGTGGTTTCTATTTTGGGAGATAGAAAACATGGTGCATTGCACACTTCTATAGGTTTGGTGCCTAGAGCATATCACATGCACTAGGGCTACTAACTTCCTGTGTCCTATAGCAGTGGGGTCTCCTCGGGCCTTCAGCTATCCTCTATGATGGTTATGGTAGTATGGGGATTTGCACTTTTGGAGAGTGACATTCAATTGACTTGAGGAGGATGGCATCTAATGGAGACCTTATCAACTTACACTACAGTGGTCGAACTAAATGAGACAAATGAGGATATTACAGTTGGACAAGTTTTTAGCTGGCCATCATGATCAAACAATATGTCAATTCTACTATGATTGAGTCATGCGGTAGTTTGGAAAAATTTAGAGCCCACCTAGGGCATGATCCTATTTTAAGAGGTCAATGTGGAGTGCCCAGGGACCAGGTGATATAGTATAGCTCACTTTATATGATGTGGTTGAGAGCAACTCTGATTTCTTAGATCATGATCAACCTCTGGTCTCCCACATAGATGACACTCATGCAATATGGGATTATGAGGAGTGGTGGATAGTATCATGACCAACTCCTATGTTTCTGATTAATGAGCCTATAGGAGATGCAATACCATTACCATATGAGGGATATGAGAGAGAGGATAAGGTTGAGGAGACACATTATAGGGCTACAAACATTTTTACTGACATCATTCATGAGGAGTATGATGAGGATACAAATCTAGAATATGATGGCCAGGAGGGAGAGGAGGAGGATGAATATGAGGAGCCACCCCTAAGTGAGAGTGACTAGGAAGCAGTTGAGGATCAGCACGAATGGGAATATCCCTCACCCATTCATATGACTAGATCACGAGCAGTGGCTGCATCAGGAATCAGTACTCACAATCAAGGAGAGGTTTGCACATCGTCCATGCCCCCTACATAGGATGAGGTTGATATTGCTTAGCCTACTAGTGATATAGGTGATGATATTTAATTTTATACATGTAACTTTTTCTTTTGTGAATTTATTTATGTATATATATATCATGATGTGTACTGATTTTGCATTGTTTCTACCTTGCAGGAGCTAGAACTGATTGGTGGGATCTCTATCATCAAGCAACTGTAGAGATAGTGCCAACATATATCAATGAGGAGGAGATGGAATTAGATTATGTTCCCCCACCTATTATGGAGTAGGATCCAGAGTCACTCAGACCATTTGTGAGACTACAAGAAGCATATGAGAGTTTGAGGAGACGAGTCCACCGAGCTGAGACTGCAGTAGATGAATAGTCATCAAGGACTCCAATAGAGTTTAAGAGACTAGATGCAGAGGTGGCATGACTATAGGCAGAGAGGGATCATATAGAAGGAGAGCAATGGGTGGCCATTAGATGGATACAGGGCTTAGATTTTTCACTCAGATTCATCAGATCATAGTCACGATCATACACGATCATCTCCCAATGTCTAAATACTGACGTAGCATGAGTACCAGATCTTGAGGGATCTGATAATGACAGTCCTCAATGACATTGTATATTTTGATGACATACATATAAAAAACATTTTTTATGTATATATATGAGTTATATTACTTATCTTAATGTGAATGTTAAATGACAATGTGATTAATAAAATAGCCTTTGTAAGATTACCTAATTAATATCTTCATGATTTAACAAAGCTTATGTGATCTAATAAAAAAATTGCTATAGTTTCTCTTAGATACAACATGATGATTAAGTATGTTATGCACTTATTATCTAAATTAACATAACACACAAGAGAAATTTGAATTGTATGAATACCTAAAGTAACTATAAAAATAAATTAAATAATCACTTTAATGCTCAAGACACACACATAGTCATTTGTCAATAATGAAGCACTGGGAAAGCATATAGGATATAGTCCAATAGCTCTAACAACACTGCTTTATAAACACACCATTCAAAGTGACTAGACATAATAATGATGCAAATGCGTGACATTAGTAAGATATTTAAGGGGTGTGCCATCAAGCTTTGTTAACGTGTAGGCACTAGAGCCATAGCTTGAAATAATGATGTAAGGTCCTAACCAATTAGGACTAAATTTTCCTTTTTTGATGTAGTCGAAAATAGTATTGCATTGATTTTCATATCAAACTAAATTACCCTTGTTAAATGACTGAGGGATGACGTGGTGATTATAAATTCATTGCAATTTCTTAGTATAAGCTTGAAGATGCTCGAGAGCATTAATGTGTTGTTCATCAAGCATTTCAAGATGATGCAATCATTGTTCTTTATAGGTAGCGTTATCGATAAGAACTTGGAGAGAAATCCTTAAGGTAGGAATTTATAACTCCAAGGGCATGATAGCCTCAGTACCATAGACAAGGTTATCAAGTGTAGTTATGGTAGATGATCGAACACTTGTGTGATAGGCCCATAACACATACTGTAATTATGTGTGCTAATATTTGTGATCTGTATTAATAGTTTTCTTGAGGATTTATTATAGATTCTTGTTAGTACTTTCAGCTTGACAATTAGACTATGGGTAGTATGGTGTGGAGAAGCGATTATGAATATGAAAGGTCTCCAAGAACGTCTTCACATCATTATTTTTAAATGGTGTTCCATTGTTTGAAACTAATTTGGAAGGGAGTCCAAAGTGAGCGATGATGTGTTCCAATAAGAAATGACATATCACATCAGCAATTGTGGATTGGAGAGGAATAGCTTCTACCCATTTTGTAAAATACTCATTTGTGGTAATGATAAACGTATGTCCAGTAGAAGAAGGTGGTGAAATTTTTCGAATGAGATCCAGTCCCCATACGAAGAATGGCCAAATATGGATTTGGGAATGGAGTTCATAAGTAGGAGCGTGGATTAATGTGTTGTGTTCTTGACATTTATGAAATCTCTTAACATACATGAAGCAATCCTTTTCCATATTTCTCCAATAGTATCCCATATGAAGGAGTTTCTGTAGTAAGGATCTTCCCCCAAAATGACCTCCATAGGCACCTAAATGGGCCTGTTCAAGTGCTATATGAGTTTTAGAATCCTTAAGACATCACAAGAGAATTCCATCAAAGGATATTCTATACAACACATTGGTGAGGATTATGTACTTGGTCAATAGCTTTTTTAGATGAGTTCGGGTTTTTTTGTTGTAGGCTCAAGAATGGTACCATATTTTAAATATTTATATATGGTGTCATACCATTCACATAAGTTACCTTGGATTGTTATGAATGTGTCATCATATTTATCACTGATGGAAGGTTCCATGATTGGGTGAATGGTAAAAATGATGTTTTTGGAAGGGTCTAAAGGAGATATGAGAGAAGTCACACTTGTCATTACATATGTGTGTCGATTGTATTTTATGGGGATGTTATCAATGGTGAATGATTCAAATTATTCTAACAAGGTCATTACAAGATAATTATATTGCAATAATTTGTCATGTTTAGCTTGATAAAGACCATTTATTTTTTTGATCACCAATTGTGAATCACCAAAGATCTTAATATCTTTCACACACATGACTAAAGCAACATGCAATCTAGTAATTAATGCCTCAAATTTGGTTGTGTTATTTGTACATAGTAAATTTAAGCGATATGACATGGGAATAGGCTTTCCTACGGGTGAAGTTGAGATAACTCTAGCACCAGAGTTTGTTTTACACTTGTATCCATGAAAATATAATTCCCATGTAGGAAGTTCTATGGTCAACACAGTCTGATCGGGAAAAGAGACATTGCTAGGTAGCACTAAAGGAGAAGGAGCATCGACTAAGTGGTAGGTTAAGGGTTGGCCTTTAATTTATTTTTGTGAAATTAACTTAAGGTGAAACTCAATCAAAAACATTACCCATTTAGTGAGACGTCCCAATAATTTTGTTTTATTAAAAAGATATTTGAGAGGATCAAATTTTGAAATGACTTGTATTTTTACATTTAGTAAATAGTGTTGCAACTTAATAGTAGCAAATAGAAGAGCCAAAAAAAAAAAATCAATTGGTGTGTATCATGTTTCATAATCTTTTAGTGTTCGACTGATCTAATAGACAAGATGCTTTTCTCAATTATCGTCTTGTTGAGACAACAATGTGGCAAGAGCATGGGCAGAAGCAATGATGTCAAGGATGAATTGTTTATTTGGTATAGCAAGTGGTAAAACAGGCGAAGTTGCAAGATATTATTTCAAAATCTCGAAGGCTTTTTTACAGTCGTCATTACAATCAAAATCCACATCCTTTTTGAGGAGGTGTGTGAAAGGAAACGTTCGATCAACTAATGAGGGTACAAAATAATAGATGACTTGAATCCTTCCTTGTGATGTGCATAATTTGGAAATGTTGCAAGGAGGTGGCATGTCAATTATAGCATCATTTTTTTTTCTGTCCACCTCAATGCCTCTATGAGATATGATAAACCCTAAAAAAATTCTACTATCTACTCCAAAGACACACGTTTTTCGATTTAAGCGCATGTTGTATTTATGCATTCGTTCAAAGATTTGTCGAAGAACATTCACAGTATCTTGTCACGTTAAAGATTTGGCTAGAATTTCATTGACTTAATCTTCCAAGATTTTATGTATGTAATCATGAAATATCAATGTCATTGCTTGTTGATAGGTGGAACCAGCGTTCTTTAATCCAAAAGGCATCATAACCCAACAAAATTTTCCCCAAGCGGATATGAATGCCATTTTGTATTGATCTTGTGGGTTAATAAAGATTTGATTATAACCAAAAAATCCATCCATAAAGGACAACAAAGGATGTCCAACAGTTGAATCCACTATCATGTCAATGTTAGGAAGAGGAAAATCATCCTTTAAAGAGGCTTTATTCAAGTCAATAAAATACATACATATCCTAACATGATTATCAAGTTTAGCAGCTACAACAATGTTTGATATCCAAGGAAAATAGTCAATAGGTCAAATAAAACATGTGTGAAGGAGTTTTTCAAGTTCTCCTTTAACATGTGCAAGGCTATCTTAGGGTTCATCTTTCGTATCTTTTGGTGAATGGGCTTCGGATTTTCAACAAGAACAATATTATGGGACACTATCTTCAGATCTATTCCTAGCATATCAGAATATTTCCTAGCAAATAGCTCAGGAAATTCATGAAACGAGGTTGAAAGATCCTCTTGTTCTTCATCATCAAGGCACTTCCCAATTTTAATGAATTTTTCTTTATCATCTATATCGATTGGTATATCAATGGTATCCCCTAAAGGGAGTTTATTTTACTTGCCCAGGAAATTCTTGATCATATGGTTCAATTCTTGTGGGTGTCTCATTAATGTCAATAATGTTGAGCTCAGTACTTATTATAGCACAAGAAAAATTTCTCTTGGGAAAAAAAATCTTATCAAAAGCGCCTAACATTTGTTTCAAAGATTCACCATTGTTTAAACATAGTCTAATGATGGTGGTGAATCCAAATCAAATAATTCAGGATGTTTGAGTGTGAGATTGATTCTTGGTTTACATGTGATTGTGTTGATGTTGAACTATGGGTGGTGATTTGATTTTGTTGTCTTAGAAAAAGAAAACTATTGGATTGAAAGTACACTAAGTGAATCAGTGTGTATAACTTCTTAAACAATTTAAACTGAAAATGAAAGGATCCATACATATGTTCTCATTTATCAATGATAGTGTCATTCATGTATTCGGATGCAATCATATTAACTGGAATGAGTAATGTAACATTGCATTTTAAAGCAATAAAGTACTGAACCAAATGAGTCACAGAGACACAAATAGACACACTATATGCTAAGTGGAAAACCACTCCTGAACCTACTACCTTTTTCAGGCTTTCATTTCAATAATTTATTTTGACAAAGCCTCAATGGTTGATTTCTGAGCACCGACTCAAGGAGCACCAACCCCTCTGTTTAGAGACACCAATCTCAAGGAGCACCAACCCCTATCCTCATATTCAATAGAATGTACAATAGTATAGAGGATCTCTCTATTTCACTTGATTTCTATCAAGTGCCTTTTGATAGACAAAACATAAAATTTTCAAGAGTCTAACTTGACTCTTTAGAATTCCACACATTATCTAATCTCGATGCAGATTGAGAAAAATCCTATCACTTTCACAATACAGTCTCATCAAACTGTTTTACAATAATACATCTTTTCTTTCTTTTCTCACTATTTGACTTTCAATCTTTTCATACAAAAAAAAAAAACTAAAAATCTGACTACACATTGTGTTTTCCAATTTTCAACATCATCTTTTTTTTAATAGACTTTCAGATGACTAAAAAATAATACCCTTGTTTCAAGATTTTGATTTTCTGTCATGATAAAACCCTAAACTCACTATTTTTGGCCTTTTACAGAAAGGATCATTACATATTGGAAGTATTACAACTGTTTCTCGAATTTCACAATCTAGAAGATTATGCAAGGTTGTTTTTCAGGTTACATAATAACTGTCAAGAAACAGATCTGATGTTGCAGTGATCATAAAAGAAGATTCTTTGTTTCTGTTGAGGATAGAACAACAAAGTCAAAGAATAGAGGTGTGACAGAGCATATCTTCACTAGAATCATGCACATGCAGTGCTTAAACAAAAGTAGTGAGAGCACATCATTTAAAAGTGAAATGATAACCATTTTTCCTTGACAGAACCAGAAATGCAATAGTATTATTTTTAGCAAAATGAAACCTTTTTCAGATTATACCCACAAGTAGTAATGAAGAGTGCATATACCATAAGAGTTTTGACAAATAAGCTGCTATGAAAAATAAGTAACTGAAACCCCAACCAACATGTAATCAAAAGCTATTAATCATGCATTATAACACTTACTCATAAATTCCAGTGAGGCTGAGAGAATATTCCAAGATCTATGTCCAATATAGTGATTGAAAAACTTAATAAACTGAAATCATTGTGAAGTGTGGCTGAAGTGACTTCACAAGAACCGTTATCCATGAACCCAGGTAAGAAAGTGAAGAGATTCGATGATATTATCATTACCCACAACCAAAAAACACAGTTCCTTAATATAACTATCATGATAACCTTCAAATGAAATTGCAATCACATTTTTATTCTTAAAAAAAGAAAATATTTTTGACTTTTCTCTTGAAAGCAATAGTCGTTTTAAGTTTTTCACATGCATAAGAGAGAAGGTATAAGCTCGTAACCAACTTGCATGTCCAGAAGTGAATCTGCAAACCAAACAAAAGGAGAATACCTAGTAAATGAATGTTTCTATCAAAGAGTGATTACTAGATCTGTAGAGGAGAAGAAACGGCCTCACAACCTTCCAAAAAATCGTGCTAACACCTAGTGGCTGAAAGAAGACAAATTGAGCGACCTCTGTGCAGGACTCCTGACTACTCCCGATTGTAGTCCAAGAGAAAAAATGCTAGGGATAACAAAGTAGCGGCCCAAGGCAAAGATCCATGGTGGTGGCTAGAATGGGGGCAACAAAAAAATCTAAAACAGAAGGAAACATTTTGCCCTAACTTTCCAAAGCAGACAATGCAAATTCTTATGTAGAAATGGATAAGCAATTGAAGTCCGTAAGGACAAAAAGTGATAAGTCAAACTCATAGAGCTAAATAAAATTTGCTCTCTTACCACACAACCATAGTCTCCTTTTGAACAACTTGCGGTATAGCGGTAGCTCCTTGTAAGCTGCTAGCCATTCTGACTGGGTTACCGCGGTTAGCATATTTGACAGTTCGCGGTATAGCGGTAACTGTCTCACTTGCCGCTAGCTACTTCCATTGCACTACCGCGGTTACTAGCTTAACTATCCGTGGTAACACGGTAAACTATATATCGGTTGTCGGCTTTTAAGCCATGTTTATTAATCATGATGTGACCGATAGTAATATAAGGTGCACTTCAATATAAAGTGCCAAATAATATCTAATAATAAATATCAAGGTCAAATTTTCACGTTAGAATGTCATGAAAACTCAAGGACTTATGTTGAGTAAAATAAAATTTTGTAAATATCAAGAGCATGTGACTGATCAAGCCATAATCCAACAACCTGTAAAAAAAATTGATTCATGCCAAGGAAAAAATAATTGAGATCATCACTGAAACACAATGTTTTAAACCAGAAATGTATCACCTAATCAATGGAGAAAATGACATGTAACCAAAATACCTCAACAAGCACTTGTAATCAACACATGGAGTTAAATGATCAGTGCCACCAAGATAATAAAATCAATGAAGTAGATATGCCAATCAAAATAGGGATCAACTGAGAAGATAACCATCAAGATGCCAGATAACCGCAAATTGACATCAAGGACAAAAACAGCACAAGAGGGATTCAACAAAAAACCTAAACCATTCTTAGTCTCCTGTGTAATAGGTTCAACAGGAACTTGAATTCCCTGGTCATGTTTTCCACATCCTTTACCATTTTATCCCAATTATTTCACAAGATCATAACCTCATCCATAAATTCTTTCCATTTCCTATGGGTTGGGAGGTTGTTGGTAATCTATCTCATCAAAATTTGTTGTATAATTTGTTTTATTCTTCCGAAGTAGATATGGTAGATGTGTGGGAAGGCTTTTATTCAGTTTGGGTAGATAGGATTGTTGGTTGTTCTTGATTTTCATCCTCTTTTAGTGTGATTATGTACTCGCCCATAAATGAAGGTGTGAATTCTAATGATCCCCAATCATCACCAAATAATTTAGACATTGACTCTTCTTCTTCTTGGTTGTTCTCAAGAGGTGTTATGTTGGAAGTTGGATTCAATGTGTTGAGAGGACTGCTTGTTCCTTTTTCAAGTTGTAGGCAACTTTCAGGCTCGGGGTCTATGTCAATTTGATAAACTTTTTTATTATAGATAGATTTCATTTTTCGATGAAGGGTCGAGGATACTACATGCATCTCATGAATCCATGGTATTCCCAAGAGGAGATTATAGGAAAGGTCATAGTCTGCATAACATGAATAGTAGTTTGCAGAGTAACCATTCTGACAGTAATAGGTAAAGTGATTACAACAAGTGGTTGATTTGTAAAATTGTCAAATCCTCTAATAAATATGGAATGAGATTTGATTTGTGATTTATTCACACGTAATCTATCGAGAAGCTTCGCACTGCACACATTAAGGACATAGACATTGTAGAAAAGGGTGTGTTTTAATGCCTATCTGATTGTATTTGGATTTTATCATAAAGGCTTCATTTTGCTTCCTTAATTCTAATGGAGGGAGCTTGTGTTGATAGAAGGTAATTTCTACATTAATTGTTTACATTCCTTGTATTAGAGATGCCATACCATTTGCATTTGTACTAGGAGGAACCACTATCTAACATATCCAACTCATCACAGCTAAAAGATTGGGGAGATAGGTTATTGATGGTTTGTTCGGGTTTGTCATCACAAACCTTATTGGATGAGCTTAGTGAGAGGAAGCCCTGGAGATCTTCACCTAACTTATCCAAGTCATCACTACTAAAAGGTTTAGATGATATGATTTTCCTAAAGTGAAGAAGTGTGTGGATTGTTTCATGTGGTGTTTCTAATGTTTTGTTTTCATCTTCTAATGAATGTGACCCAAATGAACTAGGAACTAATGTTGAAAATGAAACTTGTAAAGATATAATGCTATCTATAAATGGCATGAAAATAAAATATGTTTATGCTAATGATTATAGTATAACATAAAATAACTAAATTGAAACAGAAAAGTAACTGTAACAAATAAAAACTTTAGAAATTGGAAACTAAATACATAAATTATTGATGCAAAATGAGCACTGGGACTAAGTCACCCAAGGTGGCGAATTAGTCCCAGTAGGTGTATTTTTGAAGTTTTATTTTATTTATTTATTTATTTTTATCTAATGGATACCAATGTGTTATGTACTTTAGAATGTAGATACAAAACTAAACTTTTCACTTATACAAAAGATGAAACCCTAGGATGCAAATTTTAAAAATGCAACATGCAATAAAATATTAATTGGAGGTGTTCATAGGATGCAAATGCATGCTAGATCAGTAGTACAATGAACCATAAATTTTGAGGGAAAAAGGGAATTCCCTAACACTTCTAGGGTTTTCACCTAAAAGGAGAGAACTCTTTCACATCCCAAAATCTAGGGGGTTCATTCAAGACTAATGTAATTGAAGTATATCTATAGAGAATTTCCTAAATACAATAAACTATAAATAGAAATAAACTATTGATGCAAAATTAATGGAATGCAAGTTGTTTGAAAACACATGATGATATACAAAAGGATAGAATAAAGACAATACAAGATAGGATAAGAGGGAAAATAAGAAAAGTGAAAGTAGAAACAGACAAGAATTGAAATGGAGATTGGAGAGGCTCTAAAATTCTGGAAAATATTTTTTTAGGTCAATTGGGACACTTATGCCAAGTTGAATGACTTAGTCCTAGTTCTTGGAAACTGCTCTAGGACTTGTTTCAACCAACAGGGTGTCTAAATCTTCAAAAATCCCTGACAAAAACATGTAGTGGGACTAAGTCACCATTTTTGGTGACTTAGTCCATTCCAACTTTTCAAAAAATTCGAAAGTGGAAATGGAAGCCTGCAGTCTACAATCTGTCCTCCAACTAAAATTCAGGCCCAAATCTTCGAAATCACCTGCAAAACAAAATATAGTTTGGTTTCTAATGGGGTTTTTGCCTTAGTCAAACCCCTGGTTGGTATTTAACCTTTGAAAGAGATAAGAAATATGCATAAAATGTTAGCCCTAAGTGTGTCTAACACTAGGAAATTTGAAGTATAATGCAACCCTATTCTACCATGCAAGAGTAAGATGCATGAATGAAACTATAAAAATTCAAGACTCATTCCAAGAGACCCTAAATCACATTAGAAATGAATATTAATGACATTAAAAACTTCCTTAGGCTGAAGATAGAGAGAAAAATGGAAGATGGAACCACTTTGAAAACAAGTATTTAAGTTTATTTGATGGCTAGTTGCATCTCCTCAACCTAGATTTCTCCATGATTCTCCATAGACATCGATGATCAATCCTTTGAAATGTGAGATCTTGAAAAAATAGTGAGTATGAAGACCTAAAAAAACCCTAGCTTTGTTGTCCTAAGCTTCAACTTTTTTTTAGATAGACTAATGAATCTTCTTGTGGAAGATGTTCAACACTTGATTCTTGAATTTTCTTGTGAAAAATGACCTAAACATGTATTTATAAGCATCAATACCTAATTGTCAGTTATTTTGACCTAATTAGAGGCCGACACCTATCACAAATTTTTATTAAGTTAGAGATTTTCCTACTCAAAAATGCAAATAATCCTAAAAGGGACAAAGTTGTCACCTTGGGCAACTTAGTCCCACCAGGGGTTTTTGAGGTGGGATTTGTGAAATTTGAGTGATTTTAATGTTGTTTGTTGGGACTTGTATGATTTATTAGGTGAAATAAGCCTCAAGGTGAAAAATAATGAGTCTTAGGGGCCTATAAATGTTGTTTTGAAAGGGATGATTGTTGTAAGAATGCCAAAATGGGTCAAATTAAGCATGAAATTATCTCTTTTTTCAAGAGTATACATTTTTTACGTTACACTCTCTCTTTCGCAAGTCTCTCCCTTCTACCCCCTCTCCCTCTCTCAAGTCTCACTCACTCCTATCTCTCTACCCTCTACCCTTAGCCCTTAAACCCTCTACCATCATACATGCGAACCTAAACACCTTCCACATAAGAGAAAAATAATGAAAAAGCAGAGCTTTGCATGAAATGTGCAAATTGATATTATTCAGGAGTTCAAAGATTAAAATAAGATGATTTTCTTTATAAAAGAAAAGTATGCAACCCTCAAGTTGACCTAAAAACAACTCAACTAAATAAAGCTTACTTATTAATTAAGTAAACTAATTATTACCTAAGCAAAGCCTAAGTAAAGTTATGCAAGTGCAATTAAATATTAATTACACTAACACCCCCCCATAAGTGCAACTTAGGGAGACTAGATAAGCATGCACCTAAAACTAAGATGAATGCAAGAAAGCATGAATAGGTCACGACAACAAGGCTTGATCAGGTACCCATGTACAAATGCAATAATGAGGTAGAAAAGGAAAACCCAATGGGACAACCCCCCTACAATGAGATGACTGTTGCAAAGAAGCACTGGAAGAACACTGTGGAGTAACACTGGAACCACAATCTCACAAGCAAGGAAAGATAATTTTGTCTATAGGAAACCATATCAGAATCATAATAATGCAACAACAGACCCGATGCCATGGAACACTCGAAAACACCAAACGGGAACAACCCTGGAATCCATAAAGCAACAGTAGATGATATGATGATGACATAATCTAGAAGCTATGAATCTTGATGCTGATGCCAAACTGAGACTAAAACTTTTCCATGGGACCAAGTACCATAAAGACTCAGGAACATTAACCATAAATTTAGTGGCCCTTAAACTGAGATGGATCCAAAATGAATTTGAAATGTGTCAAGCTAAAACAAAATATGGCCAAAAGAAACTAAGAAACCAGATTACAACCCATGCAAGTTGTCATCAAAACAAGATGAAGATCAAAGTGCATGCACACTCTAATCATATTATTATGCAAGAAACCCCCCTGATGGAACTTTACATCAGTTCATTTATTACAATACCCAATGATTGCAAAAGGAGATAATTCCTAAACATGCATAAACAAAAAATAAAAATAGACCTCAAGGTTGTGTAGAGGACTAAACCAGCTTTCAAATTCCACAAGAATGGCGAAAAAAGGATCACCGAGACAAAAGATATACCCTCTAGAGTGAAAAACACAAGTTCTGAGTTCAAGAAAAAGCAACATAAAACTAGAACATAATCAGGAAAAGTAACCTACACCAATAGAATGAGCTCAGAACCAGATTTCCAACGATATCTTGTTTGTGAAAAACTGACTCCGTACATAAAAGTTACGCCCGATTTTGTCAAAGGTGCTCCAGAATGGCCAATTTGGCCTACAGGCAACATAGGGGGCTTAAAAAAATAAAATCCCCTGGTCCTGTGCGCGACTAGGGGCTGGGGTGGAGCCCCTAGTCACCAATGTGATTGACTACTGAGGTTGAGGGGTTGGTCGGGGGTTGGGCGCATAGCGCCCAGTCCCCCATATGACCAGAGCTCTGCAGAAGGGCTCACGTGGGCTAAATAGGGACCGGTGGCACTGAATGGGGGAGCCGCCAGTGGTGGCATAGCAGTGGCCGTCTAGTAGAGCACTAGTAGCGAGATTCCCTATAACTAGAGGCACCAGCGGGCTTCTCGAAAATGAGTGTTTTAAAAAAAAAAATCGATTTTCATGAAAAAACCTACCTCAAAATGCGTGCTGGAGAGGCCATATGGCCTCCCTGGCAAAAGAAATTTCCCTCTAAACCAACATCGCCAAAATCGATGAAACAAAGGGTGATCTTAGGGTTTTGGGGCACTACAAATGCGATGGCAGTGTCCATTTTGCTCCAAGATGCTCCAAAAAATAGGCTACCTCCAGAGCTTCCAAAAAAACATCTAACTTAAAACCCTCACAGATCTGGCAAATGATGACCAAAATCTATGAAATAAAAGCCAATCCTAACTTTTTCCAGCACTCTGAATCCAATGATGAAGCCCAATCTGATCCAAAACGCTGCATAGATGAGCTCATGGCATCAAATCCTCGAGGAACTCCGAACGAGCTCTGCAATGATTTTCTCTAGAATTTGAGAAGGGGTTGCATGTCAAGGCTCTGATACCATGTTATAAACCAAGATCAGACATGCAAATCTAAACACCTTCCACAGAAGAGAAAAATAATGAAAAAACAGAGCTTTGCATGAAATGTGCAAATTGATATTATTCAGGAATTCGAAGATTACAATGAAATGATTTGCTTTATAAAAGAAAAGTATGCAACCCTAATGTTGACCTAAGAACAACTCAACTACATAAAGCTTACTTATTAATTAAGTAAACTAATTATTGCCTAAGCAAAGCCTAAGTAAAGTTATGCAAGTGCAATTAAATATTAATTACACTAACACCCTCTACCCTTAGCCCTTAAACCCTTATACCCTCTACCCTCTACCCTATATCTCTCTCCCACTCCCTCCCTCCTACCCCCTCTCCCTCTCTCAAGTTTCTCTATCTCACTCACTTACTCCTTCTATCTCTTTCCTCTCTACTCTTAACCCTCTACCCTATACCCTTAACCCTTAAACCCTTAAACCATCTACCCTAGCTTGCCAATTCAGTGAAATTGGGAATGTAGTGGCCTATTTGAAAAAATGTGTTCAAGAAATGGGGTCTCCCAATGATTTACATCATCGGGATACCCCATTTCTTAGACCCATTTTTTCAAACAGGAAATTTAGCTTGCCAATTTCACCAAATTGCCAATCTAGTGGGCCCATTGGCTTGCCAATTCAGTGAATTGGCAATGTAGTGGCCTATTTGAAAAAATGGGTCCAAGAAATGGGGTCTCTCGGTGATGTAGATCACTGGGAGACCCCATTTCTTGGACCTGCTTTTTTAAACAAGCAAGTTAGGTTGCCAATTTTCCCGAATTACCAAGCTAGTGGGCTCTCTACCCTCTACTCTTAACCCTCTACCCTCTATCTCTCTCCCACTCACTCCCTCTCTCCCTATCTATCTCTCTCTCTCTCTCAAGTCTCTACCTCCCACCCCGTTTTACTCTCCCAGGTCTCTCTCTCTCTCTCACTCCCTCTATCTCTCTCCCCTCTACCCTTAACCCTAAACCCTAAACCCTAAACCCTTAACCCTTAAACCCTAATCCCTTACACCCAAAACCTTTAAACCATCTACCCTTTATCGCTCTCAAGTCTCTCCATCCTACCCCCTCTCCCTCTCTCAAGTCTCTCAGCTCACTCACTCACTCCTTCTATCTCTCTCCCCTCTACCTTTAACCCTCTACCCTTTATCTCTCTCCCACTCCCTCCCTCTCTCTCTTTCTCTCAAGTCTGTCCCTTCTACCCCCTCTCCCTCTCTCAAGTCACTCTCACTCATTCACTCAATCCTTATATCTCTATCCCCTCTACCTTGATGGCACCTTCAAAATTTTCAGATTTTGAAGGCCCATATTGAAAAGTTGACCTCTGCACACTCAGAAGTGCACCTGCAAAATCTGCTTGAGTGACCTACTTTGAAGGATCACAATTCGGAGCCAATTGATTTTCATGCCCAAACCCTTGGTGAATGTATTCATTTGATATATGGTAACATTCTTTCTTAGTTTTAGGCCCCCAAGATGAGTTTTGATGGGCCATTTAATTATCTTCTGATTGTAATCGAGTCAAAATGGGTGTTCTAGAAAGTTTCAAATTTTGCATTTATAATGGAAACCCATTTATAATTTTGATCCAAAACATATGTAGCTCCATTTTCTTAAAAAATGGAGGTCATATGATGCATTACTTTAATGCATTACATTTGCAGCAAAGGCATCCGACAAAAGAGTTTACAAAGGAGGTACCTGAAATATTTTGGCCATGCAAGTTTTAAGGAAATGGTTTTTCTCTCAATAAATTATAATGTCCCCATGGAAAAATCATGGCTCCAAATGGTCTTATTTGTGAGCAAAAAAATTTCATCATTTTGCCAGCAAAAAAATTGGTTTTTCCTCTTTGCAACTTTCAAATTTTGCAAGATTTAAAGCATTTTTGATGTTTTAAATGGTTGGGGGGGACTTCAAAATAATTTTAAAGGTTTAATAATGAAATAAAATTTGAAAAAATTGCTCACAAAGCCTTTTCCTGCCAGCTCGTGAGTGCAAAGGGATGGGTTTTGTGAGGGGCATGGGCTAGCAAGGAAGCCATTTTACGACTCTTTTGAGGCTACCCAAAGCTTTTTTATGGTTTAAATAGGTCTCCCATCCATGTTTGAATGATTTGGGGGGTTTTGAGGCCTTCAAATGGGTGGTATCTGCTGATTTTTCCCTCCAAAAATTGCTTACAACTCCTTTCACAACCCTGCAATTTTTCGATTGTTGTTTGGAACCTTTTTGAAATGCATATCAGCAAAGAAAATGCCCTCCCACTCCTTCCAATGCCAAATAATAAATTAAATTCCTTTTCATCATTGAGAATGATTTGAAAAACTCTTATTTTCTAAAGTTAAAGATCAATCACATTTTTTGCATTTGGAGCAAAATTTTGGAGTGTTTGTAGGTTTATTATGATTGTTTCTTCATCTAGAAGCTTCTCCAATCCATTTTTCATATCCAAGAAGTAGCTTGGGAAAAGTTTTATAATTTTTTTGGTTTTATGTGAGGGAAAAATGACCAACAATTCATTACCATGACCAAGAAATATTTCTAAATACCTCTGCAATATTTTCAATTTTGTTATGAGAATTTTGGAAGGCTACTAGAATGCAAATAAAGGTGAACATGATCATTGCAAATAAAATTGCAGGTAAAATGGATTACTAAGAAATTGTTTGACAAAATGTCAAATAAGATACAGTGTGAAATGGAAATTTGAAGGTTGAAGAGTAGGATTCAAATCATGTTTTCAAAAGCGAGCTTAGCTGGAGAGGAACAAAATTTGAAAATGAAGACTCTATGCTCAGTTTAAAATGCAATTTAAATGAAATATTCAACTACTAGTAAGTGGGGTTTTACCCAGGAGTGATATTTTTCACCTGCAAGTTAAAATGGAGCCAGTAAAATTATTTTTACAAGTAAGGTAAAAGGATGCACAAGATTTACAAGTAAAGACAAAGAAGATGGAGACTAAAGAGGCATTTTCTAAATGCCATTTTGTTGTAGAATCAAGGGAGTTGAAGGTGCCATGCGTCAATTGTAGATTATTTTAGGGCTTCCTCTTGTTCTTCTTATTCTCTTTCTTTCTCATCTTGGTAAAGGTTCTGAACTTCTAAATTAGGAGAGCAAGGTAGAATAATGTTGAGTCTGAGTAATATATAGAATATGTAAATTGTAATAGTTTGATTTTATGAGCAAGTGGTAACCAATTTGTGTAGAAACAAATTACTATTCATTATTTTTCTCCAAATTTGTATGATTTTGATTATATGAATTCAATATATCAAGGATTGTTTGAGTTTATCATCATAGCTTTCCTGTGATTGTGGTTTTTGACCATGGTTCTCTTTCAAGTAAAGAGTTAAATTAATTTGATCAAATAACTATAATTCTGAGTGCACAGGTAGGATTGCTAAGTAGAACTTTATGACAATATGAGTGGGTTTGTTAATGTAAGGCATTAAATTTTTTAAAAATCCATTGGTTGAACTTCGTTTGCTGATATGATCTCTATTGCAGTTTTATATTTGACTCCATGGCCCATGATTAGGCACTGATCTATCAAAAAGCCTTAGGCATTTTCAAAAACAATACAAATCTTTTAGAATCTCAATGAATCTTTTATTTTATTTTTAATTTATATATGTTTCATATATCTTCATGATATTTGAAAGAGTATAGAAGTTGAATTTGAGATAATTTTACCTAGTAACCCTCTATGTGTTTAAGTGAAGATATCTAAGTTATTTGAACATTATCAGTAATGTTCAATGCAAATGGGATTATACTTGAACCTGGTAGAATATAAAATACCCATCATTCATATACCTAAGAACTATCCACATTCATAGGTCTATAATTTTTTGTTTGGCATATGTTTATCATACATTTAGGGCTACAATCAGGAACACCCTCCTGAGTCCTATGGAGCTCAAAGTGCATAATGCTTTCATAGCCTTGTTCGTTGGATTTTCTTGTCTTCAATATAATCATAGTGTTGATTCCTTGTCTTAAATTTCTAATCCCCTGGTTTAAGCATTATGTTTCTACTTAGGATTGAAGGTTGCAAGAAAAATAACCAACATACCCTTAAGCCTTAAACCTTTAAACCGTATACCCTAGCTTGCCAATTTGGTAAAATTGGGAGTGTAGTGGCTTGTTTGAAAAAATGTGTCCAAGAAATGGGGTCTTCTAGTGATTGTAATCATCGAGAGACCCCATTTCTTGGACTTATTTTCTCAAACAAGCCACTACATTGTCAATTTCACTGAATTGGCAAGCTAGTGGGCTCACTAGCTTGCCAATTCAGTGAAATTGGCAATGTAGTGACCTGTTTGAAAAATGGGGTCTCCCAATGATTTAAATCATCGAGAGACTATATTTCTTGGACCCATTTTTTCAAACAGACAAGTTACATTGTCACTTTCCCTTAATTGTCTTCAACTTTGTACCCTACACCCTAATCCGTAAACCTATTACCCTCAACCCTATAACCAATATCCTAAACCCTAATCCCTATACCTTATGTACTTAACCTTATACCTTTGAAACCATTAACACTATCCCTCAACCCTCAATCCTATACCTTAAACCCTATACCTAAAGCTTATACCCTAAACCCTAAAAATTATCCCTCAACCCTTAACCCTATAATTAAACCCTAAACCCTATATTAAACCTTGTACCCTAAACCTTGAACCCTCAACCCTCAACCCTCAACCCTATAACCAATATCCTAAATCCTAATCCCTATACCCTATATACTTAACCCTATACCCTCAACCCTATACCTTAAACAATAAAACCTGCACCTTCAACCCTCATCACTATACCCTATACCCTCAACCTTGTAACCTAAAACTTGAACATCATCCCTCAACCCTATACTTAAACCCTAAACCCTACATTCAACCTTGTACACTAAACCCTAAACCCTAAACCCCCAATCCTAAACCCGATACCCTCGACCCTATACCCAATATTATAAACCCTAATCCCTATACCCGATACACTTACCCCTACAAGCTCAACCTTGAACACTATCCCTCAACCCTCAACCCTATACCTTAAACCCTAAACCCTACACCCTTAACCCTATACCCTCAACTTATACCCTAAACCGTACACCCTAAACCCTATACATAATATCCTAAACCCTAATCCCTATACCCTATACACTTAACCTTATACCCTCAACCTTGAACATTATACCTCAACCCTCAACCCTCAAACTTATACATAAATCATAGACCCTAAACCCTCAACCCTAAAACCAATATCATCAACCCAATACCCTCAACCATATACCTAATATCCTAAACCCTAATCCATATAACCTATACACTTAACCTTATAACATCAACCCTAAACACTATACCTCAACCCTATAGCTTAAACCCTAAACCCTAAAACTTCATCCCTCATCCCTATACCCTATACCCTCAAATTTATACCTAATATCCTAAACCCTAATACCTATACCCTATACACTTAACCCTAGAACCTCAACCCTATACCTTAAACACTAAACTTTACACCCTCAACCCTCATAGTGGGAGAGAGAAATAGGGGGGGAGGGATTGGGGAGATAGAGACAGAGAGACGGAGAGAGGTTGGGAGGGAAAGGGGAGATAAAGATAAGTAGAGAGGGAAGGAGAGGTAGAGAGACATGAGGGATAAAGAGTAGATAAGGAAGGAAAGATGGAGGGAGAGGTATGGAGGGAGAGAGAGGGAGGTGATAGAGAGGTTAGATAGAGCGCAATATAGAGAGTATGGTAGGGAGTGATTGAGGGATATGTGGGTAGAGATGGATAGGTGAGGTAGAGAGAAGTAGAGAGAGATAGAGATAGATGGAAGTAGGGAGGGTGGGCGAGAGAGGGGAGGAAGGGAAAGGGAAAGAGGGATAGATGAGATAAATATAAGTAGAGAGAGAATGGTGATATATAGAGGAGAGAGTTACAAAGAGAAAAAGAGAGAATGGTGAGATAAAGAGGAGAGAGAAAGAGGGTGAGGGAGGAGGGAGAGAGAGCGAGAGAGAGGTAGAGGGAGGGAGAGGAAAGATGGAGAGTAGATAGGGAAGAGGTAGGGATGGAGACATCTAGAGAGAGTAATTAGAGAGGGAAGGAGAGATAGAGAGAGAAGTAGAGAGGGAATGAGGGAGGGTGCGAGGGATGTGAGATAGAGAGGTGTAGAGAGAGTGGTAGGGAGTGATGGATGGAGAGGTAGGTAGAGAGGGATTATGGAGATAGAGAGTAGAGAGGGAAGGAGATGGAGAGGTATGGATGGAGAGGGTGGGAGGTGAGATAGAGAGTAATAGAGAGAGAGTGGTAGGTTGTGATGGATGTAGAGGTAGGTAGAGAGGAAGATGGGAGATATAGATAAGTAGAGAGTGAGGGAGAGAGGGAGAGAGATGTAGTGAGCGAGAGAGAGGTGAGATAGAGAGAAATAGAGAGTGGTGGAAGGAGAGGTAGGTAGAGAGAGGTAGAGGGGAGACAAAGATAAATAGTGAGGGAAGAAGAGGTAGAGAGAGGAGATATAGAGAGAATTAGAGAGGTCAAATGAGATAGGGAGGGAGAGAGGGAGGGAGAGAAAGGTGAGATAGAGAGGTGTAGAGAGAGAGTGGTAGGGTGTGATGGATGTAGAGGTAGGTGGAGTGATTGGGAGATAGGGAGTAGATAGGGGAAAAGAGAGGGAGAGCGTATGGAGGGAGGTGAGAGAGAAATAGAGAGAGGTAGGGAGTGATGGAGGGAGAGGTTGGTAGAGAGAGGGGAGATAGAGAGAGAGGGGGAAATAGAGATAAGTAGAGAGGGAAGGAGGGAGGGATCAAGAGAGAAGTGAGATAAAGAGAATTAGAGGGCAAAGGAGAGAGAGAGAGAGAGAGAGAGAGAGATCAAGGGGGAGAGAGTTAGATAAAGGGATGGAGATAGTGAGAGAGATGTCCATAGTGTAAGAGATAAAAAATGAGTGAGATAGAGAGACAAATAATACAACTTATTAATTACTAAAATTTGACCTCTTGATTATTGAAATTTGACATGTTGATTACTAAAATTTGACTAAGTCTAAAATTTGTGAGATCTTCCAAAAACTAGAATTTTCATTATAACTCCTAGAGATTTGAAACCACTTGCAAACATCCTGAAACTATATATATGAAATATAACTTAAAGTATAAGAATGTAAACATCCATATGTAAATGTCAACTTATACTTAAATGTTTATTTTATGTATATAGTTTTCTTGAAAGATAACAAGAAGAAAGAAACAAAGAGAGAAGAAAACTAAATTAAATGTAGACCAAAATGTGAGCACATTATAACACGCTCATGTTTTGTCAATGCATTCACAAAACGTGAGCACGTTATAATGCATTCGTGTTTTTTCAATGCATTCAAATCACATGAGCGGGTTATAATGCGCTCGTGTTATATCTTGCTTTGGGAATCCACAACCCTTGGGTTTGGTATTTTCCTTAGAATACCAACCCAATGTCTTGGAGGGCCTTCCCAACAACCAGAGAGGTGTTTTTGAAAATTCTACAATATTTCATATAATCGGGTTTGTGCTCACCGTCAAGATTGCATGTGTTTTAATTTCAAACAAATAAAACACCTAGATAATGTTAGGCTCTCTCTTAGCTATCCAACGATGTAATTTTTTTCACTTTTTGACAATGTTAAGCCTTTGATCTATAATTTTTTTTGTTTGTGTGTCTCTTTTTTGGGAAAAATCAATGTTTGGTGTTTTTCTTGTTATAAATTAATTGTTCATCAAATTTTCAAGTAAATTAAATTTTTATAGAATAGACTCCATTCTACAATTTTTTTTAAAAATAAAAAAATTCAATTAGTTTCAAAAATTTGTAGGGGTAGCATGGCCAAAATTCTATTTTTTAGGAAGTATCCACTTAGAAAATCAGTAAAAAATCAAATATTCATTAAAAAATTGTTAGAAAAATCATGCATCAACTACATACTATTAGCTAATTTCTCATTGAAGCGATTTTAAAAATACTAAAAGAAAGTTCATCGTGCTAGGGTTGTACAAAAGTTGCTATGTTATGTTTTTCTGACAAAAACATCAATTTATGTACATCCCTCTTTTGAACCCCTTAATCTCAACCTTTTTCAAAATAAATTAGTAGTTTAGAAAGTAGATTCAGAGCACTATGATCCTTGTTTTTGTTGCATCTAAATTTTTTGAGTGTAACTATCATCAATTTCACGTCCAAGGTCAGTATTTCCTAATTTCAGAAAAAGAGTTTCCACTTAAGCCCCCTTTTTGGGAACCATCTTTTTGCACTTACCCTATGGCTAGATTTCAAGAAGAACCTAAAGAAACACATGTTGCATCTATGAAGAGGATATTCAGATATTTAAGAGGCACTTCAAATTATGGCTTGTAGCATCTTAATGATACTAATTTTACATTAAGTTCTTATACAAATACAAATTGGGTTGGTTGTGATGATGGTTGGAAAATCATAAGTGGTAGATCATTATTTCTTGGATGTAGATTGGTGTCATGACTGAGTAAGAAGAAAGATTCAATTTACTTATTCACTGCAGAACCTGAATATATCGCAGCAACATCATGTTGTACACAAATTTTGTGGATGAAATATAGACATTGAAGGATATTATAGTAGTGTATGATGAGCTTATATCTATCTTTTGTGATAATACAAGTATAATTAACATTTCAAATAATTTAGTGATGCATTCAAGGACAAAGCACATATATATCAAGTATCACTTTCTGAGAGATAAGGTTATGGAGAATGAAATGAACCTTGAGTATGTACTTACAAATGATTAGATTGCTGACATATTTACTAACGCTCTTCCTAAAGATACTTGATTATCTCCTAGAGAAGTTGAGGGTTCTTTCCCCTCCTTGTTTAAACTAGATGTATATGGAGATGCATCCGTCCAGTGCATCTATGGATCTCTCTTTCTAGACTAATATTGTTGGCTACCTGTCAAGGAGAGTAGGTAGTGTCATGTGTTGTCATTGTTGTTGATTTTATTGGGTGTACTCCAAAGGCGGGGTATTCAAAGAAAGTATCTTGGTTTAGTGTCAAAGCAGGAAACCACTGTAAAAAAATTTATCATTTTCCATTGATGTCAAAGGGTGAGAGAGTATTATGTGAAAAAGTGCAAGGTATTAGGGGGAGAAATTTGTGTATATTGTCTAATAATTATTGTCAAAGGGAGAGAGAATCTGGAAAGAGGGAGAGAGTGCAAGAATTTTGTGTAGGATATCTAATATAAAAAGAAGAGAGTGTGTAGTCTTTGATGGATTTTCACATCTTGTGTTTCCACCAATGACAAAGGGAGAGATTGTTACAAGTATGGAGGTGTTGCCATTGATGTCAACAGGAAGTCTACTGATTGGTGTTGTCATTGATGTCAACTATGTTATGGAAGTTGTTGCATGATGAAGATGTTGAGGACATTGAAAAAATTATGAAAAAGAGGAAAATAGATTGTTGTAGGTTATGCATGTGTATTTGAGATATTGAGAAAGTGTTTTGAGTACATGGAGCTATGTTTATGTTGCAGTGTTTGGAGATGAGTTGGAATGATGTAATGAGATGAGATGATGTCTCTGGTATTTGGTTTCCAAGTGCTTTTGAGAAAAAATGATAAGCAGAGTAAATAGTGTGTGCAAGTGTTCAGAATGTGCACCAGTATTGTGCTATTGTTTCTATGTTGATGCTATGCTTGTGCAGATCTGCTATGTTGTTCAATATTTTTATATGTTGATATATTTAGAATTTGGGTTTTTGGATCGTTGTGCAGAGAGATATTTTCACCAGTATGTGAACTAGTTTTTTAGTGATGTTTTTTGTGGTTTAGGAGAGCTGTACTTGCTTCACATTTCTTCACACTATTTTTTTTTAGGTTGTGTAGATTTGGGAAGTTTCTTATAATGTTTGTATCTTTCTGTATTCAAGGTTTTACTTGATTTGGTGTAGTACAAAGTGAGTTTCATTTGTCAGTGTGCAGATAAGGTTTATCAGTTGTTCTAAGTTGAAGTATTTGTATGATGCGAGTTTGGATAAGGTTTTTGATGAATTTCAGGTAGTTCGTGGATTATTCTAGATCGTGTTCAAGTAAAGTTTTTTGTCTCAAAGTTATGGATTGATTTGAGGAAGTGTGTACTTAACTATTTTATGGTGTTTAGCATGGGTATTGCCAACCTTGTGTTAACAATACATGTAGGGCTTGTAAGAGCATTTTGAGATGTGTTGGGATCTATTTGGGTCACCTAAGTCATTCCTATCTACCACGAGAATGTTTAGGTGTGAACCTAATTTGAATTTGTATGTATAAAAGATAATTACCGACTTTGAAGAAGGTTTTTGAGGTTGAGGTTGATATAAATAAGTGTTTTGTTATTGAGAGATGCGAGAGAGAATCAAGATAGACGTAAGATAGATGCGAGTGATGTGTGTGATGTGAATTTGAGCAGAGCAGTGCAAAATTCATGTGTTGGATTGTTGATGGAAGTGAACTGAAGGTGTCTACAATCATTCATGCAAGACTACGAAAGTGAGATCAATTATGGTGGATTCCTTGTTGCATTGAGAAGTATTCTCTATGTAACATTTCTCTTCTATGTTTTTGTATTATTTTTGTGGTAGTGAGCCCTAAGTGTGAGCCTTTTTGGACAGTGTCATATTCTGACAATGAGCCTTTGTATCGGTTTTGCAATTACTTATATTGTGAGTTAATTCTCACCTTGGTTTTTCCCTCATTGGATTTTCCACATAAATCTAGTGTTCTCTTTTGTATGGTGTTGTTATTTCAATTTTTGTTATCTGCATTTCATGATTAATCACATTAACATAATAAGGGTTTGATGAATGCATGTGGATTTGATTACTATTGAGATTTTTAATGTTTTAATTTTGCTAAAATTGATTCACCCCTACCCCCACCCCTGCAACCGCCCTCTCGGTTGTCTTGTTCATTCAACAAAGGGGAGGTAAAACAACCAAAAGACCAACTTAGACATGAAGGTAATAAAGTTTACACAAGTATGCAAGAGAAAAAGGGGCGAGAATTAGGTCAATTTCATTAATATAAGACATAGAATCGATTATTAACAATTGCAAAATGCAAGGATGTGTGGTTTGCTAGAGAAAAATCCTAGAGGAGCTATAGGAAGAACCCTCATAATGAATACAATCATTGCCTTTATATTTTAGGTATAACTTAGATGTTTTCAAATCAAACCCTAACCTTACTAGGGTTAGCATCTATTAGGAAATCCAATCAAATTTAAGAATAGGGAAGTTGAATCCTCAAAATCTATGTAGAAGATAAGCCTAGATAGCCCTAAACATGCACACCATGTCTTTGCATGAATAATTTGTGAATGCAGAACAAAGACTCTCGTAAAATCGATCGTTAAATCTGATCATGAATGGCCTGCAACAAAAGGAATGTCCTTGTGAGAGTATGGTGTCGCTTCAACATTGAATATGACGCAAAAATCCTTACAAATTTGATTTGGTAGCTAAGAAAGTTGTTCAGCTATTGCTTGAATTTGAATTTGGATCATAGATCAACCAAAATCAACAACAATGTCGGCTCTCACTAGAGGTTTAAATCCTATTTGTTGATCTAAAAGGACATATCACTAGACGGTATGTGCATTCTCAAAGGCCAACACAAAATATAAAAATTGCTTTTTGAAGAAAACATGGTGCGAAGCATGTGCTCCAATAGGAAACGACCACGTAGCATTTTACTTTTCAACTGCCCTTGAGGTGAGTATTCACCTTCCGAGAATGCGCTAAAATAAGAAGCCGGCACTATACTACTGATGGTTGCCATATGACGCATTTTACTTCCGTACTGAGGAATTGAACTTGTGGTGTGAAGAGATTATGCATTCCAATGAGAGACCACCACGCGTCCCTAGGGTCAATTTGACCAAGGCCGCCACATAAAAGCTTTACACTGGAAAAATGAAAAATGTTGTGAAGGGGTGATAATGGAAGCTGATATTCGTCAATCACTTGCGCCGATACATCTCAATGCATTTATCCTTTGCATTGGAGAAGCCAAAACATGATGCAAAGGAGAAATATGCTCAAATGAGATTTGAACATGGATCACCATCTGTTTTCTCCATTGTTTACCGCATTCTCTTTATGCACTGAAGATTTAAAATTGTGTTGTGAAAGGGCGGTGCGCTGTAATCAAGAGCTGCCTGATGTTTTCATTCTACAAAAGGAACGTAGACTATGGGAGAAAAGAAGGAAAAAGGATTTGGTCCTTTAGACCAAGGGGCAAATGTCTGATTGGGGATCAAAAGTTTGAAAGGAACAAGGGAAAAGAAAAGCGGAGTGGGGATGGAGAAGGGATGGGGACATTTAGACAAGAAGTGCAAAAAACTAATCTGGTTTCGAACGTTCGACAAGACCTTAAATGAAACGAGAAACTGGGGATTCGGGAAGAAAGCTGACTTTTGGACTTGATCAATCAAAAGTGAATTCCATATAGTTTGGGGCCCTAAATGATAGGCTCTCATACTTCATCTATGGTGTGAAGGATGTGTGCCATCTAACTCGTACATTTGACAAAGAAGCTCGGTTGGCTTTTCAAATATTATTGTAGTGTTTTCAAATTTGCTTTGAATAGTAAAATAATGGAACAAAAGGTGTGTAGATTTATTGGTTGCATTTGCACATGGACCATCAATTTCCATAAGACTAATGTACACCAATAGATTTGAACCATGATCAGAGGTTCAAATAGAGGAATGTTCCTACGGATCATTTAAATATAAAGCATTATGGTTAAAACATTTTTTATTATATGATTCACCTATAATGGAGATGAGATAGAGAGACCCACTATCTAAATGAGTGAAGTAAATTACAATAATAAATAATTATTCTAATAAAAAATATCAAATATAAAAGATTATAATGGGAATAAACTCATTATTCATTTGTATAACCATCAAATATGTACTATTAACTTTATTTCAATTATATGTTATGTTGTTATGCTCAGTTTTTCCTGTATGATTGTCTTGCTGTTCTACGTAGTATTGATTAGAACATTTTCAATATCACTATAAAACAATTGTGCATGAAGGCCAAGGCTTACAAAATAAATACAATAGTTTGAACCAGCATATAATTGAAAGGACAACACGTTTGTCCCTGAAAAGATCCAGAATCAAGAAATTGAGCATTAGTGCTTGTGTCAATGGTGCTATTGGCAAATAAGTAGTCATGGTGCTTGTTTGCGCATACACTGTTGAACAAGAGTAAAAGAGTTTTGTAAGTAGTCCCTTGAGCATGCAAATTCTTCTCTTTTTGCACAACTCGTGAATGTCTCAAATTCTGAGCTCCTAAAGTACACTTATATATGCTACCTCAATTGTGTATTGTCTATGTAGTCAACAGACTGTATTTATTAATAAATTAAAAATTTAAAAATTTATCAGATACATGACAGTTTATAAAGAGCTATTCAATTTTTGCACCCCTCAATTTTAAGATTATTTAAAATTCTACGTACTTACTATTGAGATAAACTTTTACTAGAAGTTTACATAGATTTTTACTATTGAACCCACATAATCTGAGCTCCTATGCCAAGCGTTTCTCTCTTCATGTTAGGACAGCAGAAATAAGAACTTACTGGGCTGGCACTAATTAAATCTGACGCAGTATTAGAGGGTGGGGGGAACCCAATCTTCCTAATTCCATGCCTTCTTTTAATCTCATCCTTTGGGAAACTCTATGGAGAAAGAAAGCTGAAATGGAAAGATGACCCTTTGAGTGATTTCTTAGTCAAGAGTGACTATGCTAAACATATAGAAATAGAGGATGTTCATTGGCTCTTTCACAAAATTTCGAATCCCACTATCTATCACATGCTAATTTCTTCACAGGCGTACTTATGACAACGAAGTTTTGAGCTTGGAATTCATCTTTATCGTATCAGTTTCTCAAGTCCTTCAAGATGTAGTCTTTGTAATCACTCTAAGGAAGATCCAAACCATGTTTTCTTTCATTGTTCTGATTGGCCTTAATTTTTCAATAGAAAGAAAGATCAATGGGTTTGTCTGGTTTCTTTTCGTGTTCTCTTCGTGGGTTTGTTTCAAGACAAGAGGGATCAAATAGGTAAGCTTTGGAAAATGATGTCAAATATGATGTGTCTATAGCCTTTGGAAATAAAGATAACATAATATTTTACTTCGAAAATATTGCAGTAAACTATGAAGAGATTTTAAGGTTCATTTTCTTGGAAGGTCACTTTAATCTTAATTTTTTCAACCATTGTTATAGGAAAACAAACTATTCGGAGGAACTTTTCGCCGACATTGATGTAATTTCATTACCTAATAGAGAGCTCACTTAATTTGTGTCAATCTCCTTCAATGGGAGGGGCTCAACTCTCCGATTTCTAATGATAAGGAATCACATTAAATATTTTCCCTTTTTTTGGTGGCAATTATGACCTATATTTTTATATTGTAGTTGTTTTTTGTGATTATAAATTTCATATTTTTTCCATCTAAAATATTTGGGAAATGATTATCAATTTGATCAATTGAATCTTTTTAATTTTTTGGATCTTCATCTTATGTTTATCAAGATGTTTTTTCTAAGTATATATCTTCGTTATGTTACCTCTATTTTAAGACTATGCTCAAATTAGACATGCAAATACTACCCTCATTACTTTTTGGCAAATGTGAAGCATTGGTGTAAACTTGTTACTATTATCTCCCCTATCATGATCTACAAAGAGAACTCTAGTTACTCTTTGTGGGGTGTTGTTTTGTTTGTAAAAGAAACAATATAAAGTATAAGTAGGAGGCATTTTTTCACAACGTGTCAAATTATGATATTGCTATTAGGATTCAATTGTTTAGTTTTTCGATTCAAACTCATTGATCCATGTTTCATGAGTAGTGGTTCACAAGAACCCATCTCTCATGATAATGAATGGTCCACTTAGCACTCATTGCATCTAAGTGATGCTCACAGAGGTGAAGCATTGGTTCTTCTCGGTAGGTCACCCATCCGAGTACTATCCAACTCAAGCGTGCTTAACCATGGAGTTTTCCCCAAGGTTAAGCCTGCTTAGCTTGCAACATTTAGACTAATTCTTGTGGATGAAAATTTTGTACTAATTTGATCCCATTTTTGTGTTACCTCCTCTACTTTAGAATAGGGCGTCTTTCTCCTTGGTTCTTTCTAGTTTTGGTTATCACCCTTGTGGTTTTGTGGGTATGAACTACTTGAATTGTTTGTATTCTTGTTGGAAACAATCTTTTTGGTGACCTCCATTATGCATTTGGGTGGTCTAGCAATGGTGTTCCTTTCTTGTTCTTTGTCTTCTATTCACTGACAAATTTTTCCTTAATAATATATATTTATAATTGTGTGAAGGAATTTTTTCCTTATAAACTTATATCAAAAAACTCTTATTATTTTTTGTTGTGAAGGTTTATCCAAACACTTCTCCTTCGATTTTAATCATATTTTATAATAAAGAATTTAACTCTTAATCTTATATAATATTTTCAATCAATAATCATAAAATTATCTAATTATTATAATTTTATATTATATAATTATATTAATATAATTTTTAATTAAATAGAAATAAAAATTGAAAAGATTATATTACATTAAATGAATAAGGAACCTCCCATCTATTCTGCATATCTTATACAAGTAAAAAACAATAATGTCCCACCTTAACAACAAAGTCATAACTATAACCTCGATAATATTTTGACTGTATCCATACTTCCCACCATCTCTTATCCAAAGGAACTTCCCATCAATCCTTCAATTTTATACAAATAAAAAACAAGAAGCCCCACCTTAACAACAATGTCATAACTATAACTTCAATAATGTTTTGACTACTGTCATAATTTCAGCCCTCTTTCAACCCTCTCTTATCCAAAAAGAACCTCCAATCTATCTTGCAATCTTATACACCTAAGAAAAACAAGAATGCTCAACCTTAACAAGGAATTCTTAATTATAACCTCAATAATGTTTTGACTGCATCCATGCTTTCCACCCTCTCTTATCCGGAGTCCCTCTTATCCAGCACAAACCATTTATTATTTTATAGTATGGTGAAAAGTCGTTGCCGTCTCTTTTATCCTTCGTTTATCCTCCAGTTCAATTTTGGAATCATACTAGAGCAACTAGCCATTCATTCTTTTCATGCAGAGTATTTCCAACACGTTTATTCACACTTCGTAGTTCGCAACATCCGTATGTAGACCGCTTGCTTTTAGTACAGAGGAGGACTGTTTAAAGCCTGGAAAAAATTAGTAATGTTAAAGAGACAAAGTTCACAGTTTTGCAGCTGCATTTAATCATCTGAATCTTTTTGTTTGCTGCTGCAAGTTTATCGTTTTATTTACCTACTCGATTCAAGGATGAAACCAACTATTAGGGACACTTCTATAAAAATAAATGGTGTACTGCCCAAGAGGTCCTGTGGATCCCACGTGTTGGAGTTGGATGGCACTTGGACTTTTGTTTTCTAAGAGAAATCAACGCATCATAATAAGAAGATCATTGACCATTACGACCATCACTATAGTGAGCAGAGTTTAAATCTGGGAATGCAAGAATAAGCAAACTGAAATCCTAAGTTTGCATCACACAAAATAAGACATAGTCAAAACTTGCACATTACGAAATCCTGTGACGTAACTATTGCTCATAGTATGTTCTGGGAATGTGCCTGCAGCAAAGAAAACCTAGCAGATATTTGTGTGGAGTATCATCCAGATTTGATCCTTGCCGTAGAATTTATAAGGGCTGGCAACCCTTGAATATCAACATATATTCACATATATTGGTTTTTAATAGATGACATATAGATAAAAACAATTATTATGGTAAATTTTACATAATCATATGAAATATAGTTCAACTTGAATTGGAAAAATGCAATATAAATTCAGTTGTTTCGCTTAAGTTCATTGATCTTCAATAGTCTAAGGCTGCACAGTTGATCTTCACGATGTTAATAATGAATTATTATTATAAAGTATAATATAATAGATTCAAAATACCTTACAAATGATGAAGCATGTAACTTTGTAATTGTAAAGTTTTATAAATTGTAACTTTCAATTACAATTTTATATATAATTACAAATAATTGAAAACGCTTGTTTAAAACATTAGTTTATTTCTAAGGCTTTAAGCCTTTGCTCTTCTTCTTTTTTTATTTTCTTTTAAACTACTTTATAGATAGGAGTTGAGGCAAGTTGATTTTTAGTGTTAATTGTAAATCATGAAGCATGTAACTTTGTAATTGTAAAGTGCTATAAATTGCAGATTTTAATTACAATTTTATAAATAATTACAAATAAGTGAAAACATTTGTTTATCTAACATTAGTTTATTTCTAAGGGTTCAAGCCTATGCTCTTTTTCTTTTCTATTTTCAATTTGTTTTCCTATCTTGATTTTTTCATATCTGTCGAATGTGAATGTAGGCATAATTGGAAGTCCTTGTATAGACTTTACACAATAAAATTCTAACAAATATTAATCTCATTCTTTCAGTTGGGCCTATATCAATAGTTGTTTTTTCAAGAGTTAAACCTTGTGCTTTGTGTATTGTTAGTGCCTAATACAGTACTTGCATTGAGCTTCCTTGTTGGATTGGAACTGCACATGGGTGTTGATTGTTGAAAGGCATTTTAGAGTAATTGTCAAATTTGACAAATACATATGTTGGTGGTTGTGGTGGCGTCATTCCTAGTTTCTATATGATCTATTGAATGAACCCAAGAGCTCCATTTACCATCCTTGCTTCTATGCACAAGTTTGTTGTTAGCATAGCTCTTGCATTTATACTTAACAATAATTTTGCATATTGTTCATCATCTAGACTATCTTTCGCTAGAGTGTTTGTGCCATTTTTTGTTCGAACACTACGTACAACTAGTTTTGCCAATGAGTGTAATGTTTTCCTATTGTGGATGACAACATTTTCATTTGTCAAAAATAAATGAAAATTATTTTCAAAATCTACATTTGTTGTTGGATCAAGCCTTGTATTGCACCTTGTCATTAGAAGTTACCAATCATCTATCATTAGGATTACATCTTTAATTTTTTCTAGTAGTTGGAAAAATCTTAGTTGATCATTGTTTAGTCCATGTTGTTTGAAAATGTGATCTAAAGTAATGACGTTTGTAAATTCTTCCCATAGTATTCTAGCTCGGCCTTTACTACTATATATTGGTGTGTCATTAACAGGTGGCAGTTGTCCAAGATCTCCAACCAAAATTAGTGATATTCTTAGAAGCAATTCATAAATATTGTGTTAATCAATTGTAGTACATATGGAGTTACCGAAAAAGTAACGCTTCTACTTTTTCTAACTTTTTTGGGCCCTCCTTATGGTTTTGGCTTATTTTTTCCTTGATTTAATGTTCTAATATGGATAAATCATTCACATTAGGTCTTGGGCCCTTGTGAATTAATAAATTTTAATTGTGCCTTGCAAAAGTGTTGTGAAGTGTTGTAACACACTTTCACACTTTTCTAGGGTTTTATCAAATAACTAAGAACAATAATAATAATCAACCTTAATCTTGCCTTATTTGGAGTCTTGTAAAGTGTTGTAACACACTTTCACATTTCTCTAGGTTTTCCATTAATAATTGGACTTTCTTATGCTTTAATTGGCCCTATTTTTCATCCACGAGCCCCATTTATTACATCTTTTCGAGAATAACCCTAACACCAATCACTAACCAATCATAATTCAAGTATTCCTAGCTTGTGTGGCCCAGATTTAGTTTTTGGGACTCATTCACCACCATGGGAAAATGGGCCCCACCTTGATCTTTTGGCCCCGAACCATTTTTTACACATTTCTAAGCACTTTTCATTTTTGGTCCCATACATTATGCCTAATGGGACTCATTTTCCACCTTGGGTGAATGAGTCTCATGTGGCCCAAATTCAAATTTAATTCAAATTTTCGTCAGGATTTTATTCTCTTAGATCTAATGTTAGCTTGTAGCATTGTAATATCTAGAATTCTTGCATAATTGGGTATAAATATGAAAGGTAATTCACTCATATTCAACACATAGCATTCAAGAGAGTTCACAAGAGAATTCAAGAGCATTCAAGGGTAGATTATCACGTATTTTAGAGTAGTCTTCAAGTACCAATCATCATGTCAAAGATTGCATTCTTCATGTTTGTTATTGTGCTAATAATTGTGATGTAGAGTTGATGGTTCAAGCAAGTGTTTCAAGCAAGAGTCAAGAACCACATTCATTGAAACCATTTCAAGCACATTAGCAACACCTTATTGCTAGGGTTTGGTGAGTTACAACATTGTTATTTGTTCATTCATCATTCTCCATTCATATTTTCTTTCATTTCAAGTTTAATTACCAACAAGGGGTTTAACCAAGGTAAACCCCTATTCACTAACCCCACAACATTTTTCCCTCTTCTTGTGCATGATTTATAGGGATAGGTAGTAAATCTTTCAAGGAACAAAGTTGGAGAAAAGTTTTCAAATACCTAAAGTTGTCATCAAGCCTTACAAAAGCTTGGAGAAGGTCTACAAGTGGCAATTTGCAGTTTTGGATAAGGAAACCATTCAAGAAGAGTAGAGCAGACCAAGAGGAATAAAATCAGGTTGTGAACTTCCAAAAAAGTAGAAGTGGATTGATTCACAACAAGTTGCGAATGAGTCCCACTATAAATTCCTGATAGATATTTTCACATATATGGATACCCTTTTGGCTGAAACTTGTATCTGTACATATTTCCCAAAAGTAGGACTGATTCGCCCAACTTGGGGAATGAGTCCCAGTCAACATTGATAGCAGATTTTCTAGAATTATAGACCTCCATTCTACCTTCTTCAGTCTTCCATGTGCACACTTCCTATTTCATAACTTTATGTTGCATTTTTTTCATCTTTCTAGGTCATTTAGGGTTAGTTTGCATTCAACTAGGGTTTTGTCTTACAACTTACATTACATTATCTTTTCCAAGTCCAAACATGGTGGTGAACCCCTTATTAGATCACATTAATTTCCTAGGAAAACCCTATTGCAAGATCTCTTTCTCCTTTGCATTAAGATCTGTAGGGTTATCCTTGAGTGGAACATCTTTGAAAGTGGGTGTTATTACATCATCATCACTCCACCCATTTTAAGAGGTTCCATTTTGGTGAACTTGCATTTATGACATCATAATTTGGATTTGGAGTGCATTTACATCCCAAATTTAGCTTGCATTAAGATTTGCATTAGTTAATTTGTATCCTATGGTTTCAAAATTTACATTAGTGAAAAGCTCATTTAGCTTACATTTTTTCCTTTAATTTCATTGAAAATCAATCAAATTAAGCATTTGCATCTCATACATAGATCAAAAACATAAAAAGCATAAAATTCAATTCAAAATTTTTGAAATTTTTGAAAAAAATCATTACTCAAACTCATTCACCACCTTGGGTGAATCAATCCCTCTACACATTTTTCTCTGCATTTTCTAGCATTTAAACTTCATTTTTTGAGTTTTTGTTTGTTGATCCTGCTTTTCTATTTTAGTTTCCAGAATTTCAGTTATAAGCATTTCATTGTTATTAGCTTACATTGCATTTTCATTCACCCCACATTTAGTAGCCTTTACATGAATATTTTGTGTCCTATTTCTAAAATAGTGGTGATACATATTTTGAGACTCATGTCATCCTGCTATAGCACAATCACTATGGATCTTGGGTTATCTAGCTCTTTCACTCCTGGTATTGACACTAGTACACTAGATATGGACAATACCTTCAATAAATCTTTGCCTTCAAGTAGTGTGCCAGTTGAACCAAGGAATGATAGTATCTTGCAAGAAAACATAATTCAAATTCATGAGGATTTAGTAAGATTACAACATCAAATAAGCTTGGAAAACATTTCAAATACTACAATTCCTAACATAGAAAACATTCACCGCATGCTTAAAAGTGATGACGGCCTTGACCTTGTGAAAAACATATTTCAAATCTTTGGAAAACATCTACCCTCAACCACTAGTTGTCCTTTTCCTATAAGAAATGTTACAAATCTAGGAGGAACTCACATTGCTCCTCCCACAACAATAGCCCCAATACCTACCTCTACCAACCCTCAAGTTAGAACAACAATTTAACAAGTTTATAATGTGATTCCTTCCCTAATTATTCCTACTAGCATCCCTAGTTCCTATGCGGCATCACAAGTTATATCTCCTACATTACCACCCATAAGCATTCCATTCACTTGTCCTAAGAACACATACACTCCATCACCACTTTCACTTCCATCTCATAACACAAGTAATGACCCTATCATAACACAAAATTTTCAAATTCTTTCATCCCTTCAAAAAGAAAATTTCCACCGTAAACCAAAATCAAAATGGCCTGCTCACATATCATGTCAAAAGTAGTCCATTATCCTTGGAGATATTGTGAACACCGATGCCACAAGGTGTAGAGGTTCCTAGATTTGAGAAATATGAAGGGAAAGGAGATCCTTATAACCATGTTAATGCCTACACTATATTATGAATTGACTTTGTACTTGATGATAAACTATTGGAAAATGTTTTTCTTAGGTCCTTAAAGGATACCACCTTGGAATGGTTTTATTCTTTACCAAACAACTCAATCCATTCATTCAATGAACTTGTTGATGCATTTGGAAACCATTTCCAAGTGCGTATGATTCCCAACAAGACCTTAGCTGATTTAATGAGATGCAAGCAAAAAGAAGAAGAAAAGATAATTGATTTTATCTCACACTATCAATCACTCTATTCCCAAATCAATGTCAAGGTCCCCGACCCTCACCTTCAAAATATGCTCATAAAAAACTTGCAAAGTAAGATCCAAGACAAGCTCGCCATGATGAAATTCCCATCCTTCATACACTTGTGTACTACCGTCAGTAATTATCAAAATTTTGTTAGTAGTTGAGATACAAAGTCCACTTCTAGCCGAATCAAGAGATCTGAGTTTGTAAACCAAAATAATTCCCAATATTTTAGAAAATAAAATAAAGGGTTCCTTCAATTCAATCCCTCTCAACGAACAACTCAAAATTTGAACAACCAAGTAGCTATTGTCAAAGCCCCAGTGCCCTTTAATTATGGAGATCCTGAAAGACAATTCACTCCCTTGCCCGATACTCTTCATAACACAATGATCCAACTTTTAGAACAAAAAATGATTACCTTGCCTCCTGTCAAAACACCCAATCCTAATAAGCCCTTACCCTTGAGCTTTAAATCAAATTCTTATTGCCACTATCACAAATAAAATGGAAATAAAATGAAACATTGAAAGCATCTTAAACATCTTGTGCAAGACCTCATTGATTCTGGTCATCTATCAATTGGAGGTGTTAACAATTAAGGAAATAAATTTGTAGACCCTCCTAACCAAAACTTGCAAATTTTCACCAACCCCATGCCAAAATGTAATATTTTATTTGTGAAAGCTAGCAAAACTACAAAGAATGATGTAATGAATGTTGATACAGATGATGAAAACAATGGTCATATCCTAAATAATCTTATCAATAATAATCCTATAGATGAAATGGTAGGGGTGATAAACGTCATCCCTTGTAAGGGTCAAACTAAGAATCCTCTTGAAATTGCTTTCTCCTCTAAGGATATAATTAAACATGCACCCAATGGTACTCTCTACATAGTTGGTCATATCTATGACAAGCCCATTAATGAGATACTAATAAATCCCATTTATGCAGAGAATGCAATCATCGAGAAATTTTTACTTTTGCATGAACTCTATCAAGATGAATATGATAAACTGAAAGAATGGATCAAGAAACACAATGGTTTTTATTGCTCTATGATAGGATCAATCACCATACCATTGCAGATAAGACCAAAAATATAAAATATCATATTCTCTATCATCCCGCAGTCAGACCAATTTCATGTGAAGCTAGGCCACCCATGACTTTGTTCCATGAAATTCCTCCCTTCGGTTGTGCATAAATGTTTAAAGTTTCCCTTCGACAATGAAGTATTCACTGTTCACCATAGTGGCTTCAACCCTTTGCCATCTAAAGGAAAAATTTCCTTAGATACCTTTTGGCCAAAGCCCATGGAACCTATTAAGCCATGAGAAGACGTATTTTTCATATCCTACCAAGAATTCAAAGCAAAGAAAATAGTTGAACTATCTCTCTGAAACATGTCCCCATCCACCTATGAACCTCCCATCCTTGACGAGACCATGCTTGAACCTAAAAAAGATCCAAAAAACCAAGACCAACCTAAAAAAGAAACTTCACCTACATCCTACAAATGACCGGGATATTATGAAATCAACCCCTTTGCACCTCCCAGAATAAAACAAGTTCAAAAAGTCAAAGAGAAAATGATTGAGCAACCTCTTGTGGTTCCTTATGTTCCTCTCCTTAGGGAAGAAAAGAACCCTATGGTTGATAAACCCACTCCTACACAAATGAAACTGGAAAAAAAAACCAAATGAAAAAAAGGTGCTAGAGAGTGTAGGTGTAGATGTCGTGCCCTTTCTTGCAAGTTACATGAAGAAATAAACAAATAAAATCAAGCTCCAAACTTGACTGAAGCAATGCATGATGACTCTGCCCTTGCCCTGAAACAAAACAATCCAATACAACAACCACAACAAGAATTGAACTCTCGAGTATGTGCAGGATAATGATGGCCCACCAGGCCTAGAAGTTGCGATATGTAAGTGATATGATGGCCCATGTGACTAATGATAATTTTTTTACCCAAAATTGATGAAACAAAAAGGGTTTTTAAAGGAGATTCTCAACTTTCCACCAATATAAATTATTTAATGATATCAAATTTCCACAATCCATATTGTATAGTGCAAAGACATACGGATTTGATTGTGTCCAGTTTTTTTCATCAACGTTTCAGATCACACTCCGTGATCCATCATCAGGATGAGAGCAGAGAGCATAAGGAGAAAAATAGAGAGTTGCAAACCTATAATACCTTTTATAGATAAGAAAAAAGGAGACAGAAGGCAAAAGTCAAAGAATAAGATAATATAAAAATTAAAAGAGAAAAGAATAAATGAGTAGATAAGAATTAGAAAGAGAGAACGAGAGAACAAAAAAGAGAAAGAAAATAAGAATTAAAAAAGGAAGGAATAAAAAATAAAAAGGGGGTATACATAGGATCATCATGGAAAAAATAGGCCCTTAAGTGGCAATAAAATTCAGTAAAATCAAAGTTAGGCAACTTGATGTAAAAATTTGAATAAGTTAACTATATTATTTCAAAAATATGTAAGAATATAATATGTTACAAATTGAATGTAGTTTCTAAACTACTAGGTTAATTATAAATTTAAAAAAATCTATTTGGTGAAAATTTGAAAATTTCAATGCAGTAGTACTTAAATTTCAGAGAGAAAATAAGAAGTAGGTGTCTATCTGACCACCCTAACTACAATAAAATGATAACATTTTTTTTATAAGATTTTAAATATAAGTAGAAGACTTATTTCCGGATGTGATGCATATTTTTTTGTAATTTTTTTCCAAGTAAATAATTAATTATGATTTTTGTATTACAACTTCTAAAAAATATAAAAACGTGTACGTCTAATCACCTTAACTTGGGTCAAAAATTCATGAAATTCATTTTTATTTTTAATACTATAGTATGTGAAGCATAGAATGTGATACCCTTTGAAAACTATAGAAGTTTTTCAATCAGCCTATCAATGAGGACTTTAGTCATAATTCAAATAGAAAATGAATAATAATTATTTATTAAATTCGAAGTAAATCATAATTTATATTGGTGGAAAGCGAAGAATCTGCTTTAAAAACCCTTTTTGTTTCATCAATTTTGGGTAAAAAAAAGTGTTCAGCCACATGGGCCATCATATCACTTACATATTGCCACTTTTTGGCCCATCATGATCCTGCACATACCCAAGGATAAATAAGTAAATAAGAATTAAAAAGAGAGAAATAGAGAACAAAAAAGAAAGAAAAAAAGTAATAAATAATTATTATTCATTTTCTATTTGAATTATGACTAAAGTCTTGATTAATAGGGTGATTGAAAAACATCTATAGCTTTCAAATGGTATCACAATTTTTGAATCTGAAATATGTGTCACATTCTAGGCTTCACATACTATAGAATTAAAAAAAAAAGAAAAATCATGAAGTTTTAACCCAGTTAAGGTGGTCAGACATAAGAGTTTTTATATTTTTTAAAATTTGTAATAAAAAATTCATAATTAATTATTTACTTGGAAAAAAATTACAAAACAACATGCATCACATCGAGACTTGAGTCCTCTAATTAGATCTAAAATATTATAAAAAAATATTATCATTTTATGGTGGTTAGGGTGGTTCGCTCAAAACTTGGTTCGAGTGAACCTCTAAGGGGGGTTCACTTGAGCCAGGGTTTTCTTGAACCCCCCTTTCCCCTCCTTCTCCCCCTCTAGCACCAAAAAACTCTAGAATTTTCCCCTTGAAGCTCAAGTTGAGGATGAAAATGGTGGAGACTTCATAGACCCAATTGGATGATAGTAGTCCTCAGAATGAGCTATCCAACAAATATAATTTTAATAAATTTTGGTTTTATTATGTATTTGTTTTTTTAGTTTGATTAAACATAGGTTTTTCATTTAAAATCAAACTCTTTGTTTTGCACATGTGGAAAAATAGCAAATTATCTTTCTTTTTTTTGAAATATATCAGTGCACTAGATATTGAAGTCCTTGATCCAACAAAAAAAATAAAAATATTTTGTATATGTTGTATACAGTCCACCAATGTCTGAATTGTAATTTGTTTGACTTCAAAACATGATTAAGGAAAAAATATTGAATAAAAGACTATGAAACCAATTGTAAGCACTAGATATCATAGTTACAAATCTAAATTAAAAAAAAATAGAATTTAATCCTTCATGGAAAAAAAATAATGTTGTATATGCTGAGTGTCACTCCTTAAAACCGGTGTTGACTGAATAAAACTAGTTTTTGAAAGAGATGGAAAAGAAGTGAAATATTATTCCAAAAATTTTGAAAAAAATATATTTAGAATCTATAGAGAAAATGTCACAAATCACTAGTTTGCATCATCTTCAAATTCCTCACAGTTTAGCCACTATAGGTGTCTGAAAGTGAAGATTTAGTTAGAAAAAATCAGTTCAGTGTCCAATTTGGCCAAAAATTATAAACCAATATTGTGGGATCAAATAGCTTGCACTAACCATCTTTCACACTTATAATAATCACATGAATCCATACAAAGAGCAAGACATTGACTATCTTGCACACTTATTATAATCACATGAACCCATACAAAGATAGTAGGGCATCACCCTTAGGGTTTACATTTCATACTATACACAAGACCCACAACATAGCCAAAACACTTCCAAGGTTAACAATCATAAGGAGGATACATACAAATATACTCCCTCATAGGCCTCTGAAAACAAACCCTAAACAACTTTTACATGTGAAGGAAATCACAAAATCAAGCAACTTTTGATCATTTATGGGTTTTGAAATTTAACAGGTGTAGAGACATTGTGGGTCTAGAATCAACCTATGTTTCAAAGGTGATACAAATAGTTGTTAAAATTGTTGTGCGGAAAATAGACCTCAAAAACTCGGTATTGGAATTTTGTAAGCATTTTCTACAAAAGGATGGGGTGGCACCAACTTACAAAGTTTAGAATTTTTTTGAAAATTTAATCATATGAGGATTGGTAGTACCTTACCTTTCTTCATTTAAGTCTTTGGGAACATCATAATGAGAAAAAAATTATATTTCCAGAGGAAAGGCTTTGTAGAAATCTAGAAACACAAATATTGAGATGTGCGGGTTTCGTGTTTTGTAGGACATGCACCAATGTCAAATTTGACATGATGCGAGGATGGAAGAGGTACAAAATTTAGAGCAATGTGGGTCCACAATGATTGTGAGGATTGGACATACTGAGGGGATCAAAATATTACATTACTTTAATAGAAATCTTTCGGGGAACAAGATTCATACAAGGGGCCCTTTGTAAGTCTTAAACAAATGTGTTAAAAATCCATTAAAGTTTAATGTTTTGGAAAGACGTCAAGGAAACCCCCACTAAATTTCATAAAATCAATTGACAATGAACCCCCAAAATAGAAAATGCCATGAAATGCCAAATTTACAAAGGGAAAATCAAATCCTACATCAAGGTTCAATAAGAATTAATACAGGGAGCTACACGATGATCATGCATGTATGAAATGTGAAAAGAATCGATCAAAAAATCACTAAGGATGTCAAAGATGCTTTCTCAACTACTATGAAAACTCCAAAGTGGGAAAAATGAAAATGAAGGGCCCTATTTATACTCCCCTGAAAAAGCTAACGTAATAAATGCACTCTTGACAACGTGACACACACCATTGTACAAAATTAGGGTTTCCAAAGGTGGTGCACAAATTTAGAGTATGTGGGACTTGAGGCTTGTGAGGACCAGGATGCACTAGGCCATTGCAATAAACACCACTATGATAACCCACAATCATAATCATCGTAGACTAGCAACTTGCAAAAACTTGACCCTCTCTGGAGATGGACTCCATGCAAACTTTTACCCAATGTGGGACTTGATGAACTACTGGGTTTTAAGCAAGGGAAGTCAAAATTCTCTATTTAGCATATTTTCCCTATTCAAACCCTTCAAAATAAAAATACTATGCCTAAAAGCAACCTAAACTTGAAACTGACACAAGCAAAGGGCTAAAAGGAAAACTTGAAACCAAAACCAAATTGAGAGAACCAAAAAGAAAGAGGAGGGTCCTCGCTTTAATGGGGTGTGTGTGCAAGGCAAAATAGATAGAAATTTAATGAAAGTCACATAACTGCAAATAGACAAGATCGCATACAAGGTGACTCTACATTGATCAATTGGAATCAAGAGTATTTCTATGGTATAAATCATATAGCTACTAATAAAATTTCTCAGAATACAAGGTTGAAGAGGAGATCAATGTAGGGTTCTAAATCTTCCATATTAGGAAAACATCAACTTCTCAACCATCTCAAGAAGCTACAATTGGTAGGAAAATAAGTAGGACATTAGTACTACAATTAGATCATCCTACTAGTAAGAGTAATAGGATAGTCGAGAAACCTCGAGTCACCCAACCATCAAGACTAGATCTTGTAACTTTAAAAGTTTCACTTGAGGTTAATAAGCTTCCTTTCAATAAAGCTGGCCAAGTGAAGAAGGCTAAACTAAATATCACCAATTGGTATACTCTATTGATTCCATTTCAAAGGGATCTACTACAACAAGCTTTAAAGGAGAATAAGCAACTAGATGATATGTCAAACAAGGAACAAGCTACTCCACCAATAAGCCTAGTACAACCCAAAGAGGAAGGGAATTCAAGTAAAATCAGAAAGCTACCTCCCTTCTATTTATCTTTAATTATTGGAAATCATATAGTGCATTTAACTATATGATAGATTTAGGGGCTAGTAGTTTTTTTATGCCCATGGAGATTGTTGATAGACTTGACATCAAATATGAATCTATGCCCAAGTGGTTTTTACAATTGGATTACATTGTTGTTAAGACGATGGGAGTAACTAAGGACCTAAAATTGACTTTACATACATACCTTAGCTATATTGCGTTGCAGGACATTTTAGTCATAGACCTCCCTATCTTTTATGTTATATTTTTATCTAGAGAGTTCACAACTAATACAGGTGGATATCTATCTTTTGATTGGTCCCATATGCTATTCAAATATATTGGTGTAGGTTTTTATTTTCCTAGTGGGTTAATTTATTTTCTCTTAATCCTAGGGTTTTCCTACACTTAATTAAGCTTTCTTAGGATAATAAAGCGAGTTTATTATTTAATAACTAGGAGATAAGTGATGAGGTGTCCTCTTTCTTAAAGGGTGGAACCACTTTCCAATTTTGGTGGTCCATCTCCATATTTTGTGGTTGATTCCCATTGGTTGGATTTGCCACCTACCTCCTCTCCTAAGTTCTATATAAAATCACTACCTAGCTTGTATTTGCATCCATTCATGCATATTTGCATTGTATCTTTTCAGCTTCGAAGCTCTTAATGCAATTTCTTCATATTGACAATGCATAATTATCTCTCAGAGTTCTGGTGTGTATTCTTTATGATTTTCCAATTTATGTAGCTTTGATTTTCTCTTATAAAGCTCTTGGGTTAAATTCAATCTATTTTAGATTTCTAATGGTATCAAATCTTTTTCTTGAGAAATCTAAGTTCTTAGATTCTTGATTAAGAGTTTGAGTTTCTTGTAAAAATCTTGTAAATTCTCGTATGCTCTACTCTTGCATTCTTGAATGATCTAGAGAATCAAAAAAGATTTGCAAAAAAATAATTCCCTCTTGCATATGTGTTTTGTGAGATCCAGTTGATTGTAGCATTTTTGGTTTTACTGGTAGCATTTTTTACTATTCCAATGCATCTAAGAGGCTAGATAAAGTCATATTTTTCTCTTGTTTCATCCAAATTGGAGATCATTTGACATAGTTGCAAGTAGGGGTTTGAAGAAAACTGTTTTTCATTGGAGCTATTTTTTTTTTTTCTTTAGAAATCTAGCTTCCACTCATTTGTGAGAAAAATTATTTCTAATTTTTGTAGCCAAGGTAGAAATATCAACCGGGTATCTTTTATATTTTGCATACCTTACAGAGATTTGAAGAGAATTGCTATACAAAAAGCATTGCACATCACTTTTCTACTGGTTGAAAGTTAAAATAAATCATTTTTTCATCTTCTACTTGTTGGATCAAAAAATGATTTATGGTTTTTGGTCTTAGCTTCAAAATATTTTTGGTTTCTGTTATTGTCTACAAAAATCGAGTAGATTTTTCAAAAATCAAATCAAAAGTAAACTTTTTTTTGCTAGAAAACTCGTTTCTTGCAGGCTAAATTCAACCAATTTTTTCAAAAATAAATATTTTTTTCTTCGAGCATTGGATTTCAGAAAATAATGTCATTGGAAAGTTGGAGGTGAGCACTTTCCATCCATAGAGGTTTTGAGAAGGTTTTTTTCCATTGTATACCAGATATTTTAGGTTGAAGTTGTCTTGTGCTAATTTCTTTAGTAGGCCATAACTTTTTCTCTATTGCTCCAATTTTTTGAGAATGCAAAGGTGTTGGAAAGGTCTTGAAGAGCACTACATAGTCATAAGGATGATTTTTCTATATTTTTTCTCAAGTTCATTTTGTATCAAAATTTGTAATTTTGGCTATTTCGATCCTATTAGGCATTGTATCTTGGAAAAGGCTTTGTAAACACACTAAATTATAAACTACCAACCTTAAAATATTTTGTGGGGGGTGATCTTTGATGTTAGTGAAAAGGGTGGGAGTGTATTGGTGTTCTTTTGTAATTTGAGGATTTTATCATGGATTTTTCTACTCATCCTTTTCTAATAGTTTTAGATAAGGCTAATTATGAGTCTTGGAAAAAAGGTAGTTTAACCCATCTTATATGGCTAAAACTTTTGCCTTACCTTTATGGACTCATGCTTTAACCATAAAGACCTGATAGGAAGAATTTTTGGGGTAATAGAATTGATCATGTAATAGGATTAATTGTTTGTCATGTTGATTGTGACACTATGTTGTCTATAGTGGGCATTGAGTGTCCCCACACAATTTGGACCAAAATTTAGGAGATGTTTGGAGACCATCATTTTTCTCCATTCCCAAATGATTCTATTGTATATTGCCTCATTCCACTTGATTATATAGGGTATGTGTAGGATTATCATGGAAAAAACAAGCCCTTAAGTGGCGATGAAAATTCAAAAAATCAAAGTTAGGCAACTTGACATAAAAATTTGAATAAATTACCTATATTATCTCAAAAATATGTAAGAATAAAATCTGTAGAAAATTGAATATAGTTTCTAAACTACTAGGTTTATTTTTTTAAACAAAATTCTATTTGGTGAAAATTTGAAATTTTAATACAGAAGTACTTAAATTTCAGGGAAAAAATAAGAAGTAGGTGTGTGTCTGACCACCCTTACCATAATAAAATGATAATTAATTTTTATAAGATTCTAGATATAAGTAGAGGACTCATGTCCCGATGTGATGCATATTTTTTTGTAATATTTTTCCAAGTAAATAATTAAATATAATTTTTTTATTAAAACTTTTAAAAAATAGATAAAATTCGTATGTCTAGCCACATTAACTTGGTCAAAAATTCATGAAACTTTTTTTTTTTTAATCCTATAGTATGTGAAGTATAGAATGTGTCGCATGTTTCAGATTCAAAAAATGTGACACCATTTGAAAGTTATAGATGTTTTTCAATTAGCCTATTAATCAAGACTTTAGTCGTAATTCAATTTGAAAATGAATAATAATAATTTATTAAATTCAAAGTAAATAATAATTTATATTGTTGGAAATCTAAGAATCTCCTTTAAAAATCATTTTCGTTTCATCAATTTTAGGTAAAAAAAAATCATCAGCCACATGGGCCATCCTATCACTTAAATATCACCACTTTTTGGCCCATCATGATCCTGCACATACCCTATAGATAATATACCCTATGATGATGAAACTTTATAGGAGCTTAAGTATTATGCATGTCTTGAAAGTTTAGATGACACAAAAAATACTCTTTCTTCTCATCCTCATGTTGATATTGTTGGTGTTTTTTCTTGATGAACCCTAGATTTCTCTAAAGGGATGCCATGCCTTATATTGAAGAAATTCCTAGGTTAGAAGGACAACACAATGAGTAAAGATTCTAAAGCCTCTACTCCTATTCTTTAGGCTTTGTGAGACCAAGGAGGGTATTCCTTATTTGTGTCCATGTGATATCAAATTCCTTAAGAACACTTCAACACACAGATTTATCCCTATTAAGTGCAAATAGACATTATTTATCAAAGGCTTGGCTGACCTTCAACCAAATAACCACTAAGTTTCTAGGAGCACTAGTGTATATGAGAATGAAATCTCAACATAGATAAGATTTGAATTAAGTAATGTTCCAACCTTGAATCCATAGATAGGAATTTTTTGATTTTATTAAACTATAAGAATTTCTAATGAATAAGCCAGTGCCTCATCAAATTGGGCACGGGTCAATCATGAAATATTCTTTCATACACAATATTCAACCCTAAAATGAGTGAATGATCTTTTACAATGCATTACATCATAAAACTTCACAGTACTTAAAGTATCACTTCCTACCAAATCCTTAGTATGTTATCACAAGCCTATGACTCTCTTCCAGGAATTTGATTAACTCTTTGAGTTAAGGAAATAAATAGAACCATGTATTCAAATAAACCATTGTGGATAAACAAAACTATGCTTGATACTTTCATTTATAATTTGTAACAACAATACACATGAGAGCACATACTTTAATTTTGTAGATTTCTTTTAATGTCACTAATTTTCATAGAATAATTTAAGATTGTTTCATATACATTCCTACCCAAGACAATTTGCAGTAGATTCATCAAGAATTTTGCATTTGTATGCATTCACTATACCCTACCTTACCTAGATCTTTTTGGATTCAAAAATCTAATCTCTATAATGAGCCTTGAAATATCTTTTATAATACAAGAGAGAAAAAATAATTAGGCTCATTCTAGTCACATTTCATTAGAATTTAATTTCAAAACAAAATTTTATTCGCATTTCAAAAAATCCCAAATAGTTAAATCTAATCATATGCCAACAAAGGGAATCAAAATTTGTAACAACCAGCCAGTGTCACCCCACCCATTTCAAAAAAAATTTAGGGCCTTGCCATCCACATCCACATCAAAACCAAAAGGTAGTCAGGAGTAACACATATCACGACCAAAAACCATCACAATCATATAGAAATTGAACCAGCACCAGGGCCACAATACTTGTACCCACTTCATGTCCTTGGCATAGTAGGAGGAGAAAACACCACTCCTTCCTCGTCACCAAGAAATTTCTCAACACTAGAACTAGTAACATCACATGGTGCCATCACATAAATTGGAGAAACTGTGAGGACCTCTTCATTCACACGAGCCATCTTGGTTAGTGCCACAAGGAATTTTCCATAATCGAAGTTGGTCTCTATGTCGCTATCACTGGAGCTATTAGAAACATTAATGGGTGAATTCTACTTCCCTAAAGAATTGTGACCATACCTTAATTTGGACTTTGATCTTTGCTCGAACTCCATAGACCTTTTCTCTTTGCCACACATCGCCTCCTCTACAATTGCTACTCGACCTTTCAGCCAAGAGTTGTACCTAGTAACCACTGGAATGAGCTTCGTGCATTCCATATTTAGGTTGGGAGCACCTTGAAGAATACTATGTTAATGTGATGGCATGTCATCATCTGACCTTTAAACATTAACTTTGGAAGACCTACACACAAATGATAGAGAAGTGCTCGACCTACTCATCTTGTACCGATAAACAAAAATTTCACAAAATAAATTGCCAACCACAAAACTTCATACTCCCGATTTTTGTGATGAAAATGATGAGCCTTATTCGTATTTATTGAGAAAATTGATGATTTTGATCATCAATGCTCCAAGAGAAGAACAACCGAGCAAGTGATTATTCGCTCACATCTATTTCATCACCGTTAATTCTCAAGTACATGGAAATTGGTGTACCATTCATCATAATTTCGAGGAAGTGGTTCTTCACATGCATTGAGATAAGTTTGATATCCTATGAAGAGCACAGGCCATTAATGCTCACTATTTGCAGCATCCAAATGACCATCACATGGCCATTTCTATTCTTTGAATGTGAGCCTCGATCAAGCACTGATATTGCTCTTTGGATGACTTAGATAGAGTCAAAGATGTTTGAAAATTCCATGTTGTCATATGGAAGTTCATTCACTAGTGGTGTCTTTCCCAGTCAGAAGGCACATCTATCACCTGCGGGCTCCATCTAGCCTTCATACGCCGCTATTAGAATCCACACGTCGCCATCATGTAGACCGCACAAAACTTTAAGTGAGATTATTTAATACTTTACATAGCATACACTCTATAGCTCAGATTTGATTAGACGATATGTTGAAGTCATCGATTCACCACTAGTTAAGACCATAACGATAGTGGGGATTCAGTCCCACTTGAATTGGAGGATGTGTGGTGGAATCACACACACCACATGACCCAATCAAATACAATTTTTATATACTACATGACATGTGCGCAAGGGCTTGGATTTTGATTGTTATATCTGATGGCTCAAATTTTATGCACATACACATATTTTTGTTCACAAGGAAGGGGCCATGAGCTAGGCAATGAGCAATGACCCTTAAATTAAAGACTTAAGACATAAGTCTTTAAAAGGAAAAATATTTAGGGTTGACCATGAAGTATTTAAAATTTGACAAACCCAATGACTGACGGGCTTAAGCAAAGGGGTCGTTAATGACAATGAGACAAATGACATAGGTTGTTACTAAAACAACCAAAAACCTGGTGAAGGGGTCAATGAAGAAACATAACGTGATGGCTTAAGGCCTCAATAAATTAGGAAAATTTGAAATAAGGGCATTAGACCCTAAAACCCTAGGTCAAACCATCAACACAAAGGTGAAAGATCATGAAAATTTTCAGGGAACCAACCAAAAAATGTCAAAATTTTGAAGTTCTATCATTGGCTCCAACTCAGGGATGCATAGCCCTAGTGGGTATCGTAAGAATCCAAATCTCAGGTAGAAGCATACCAGCCCAAAAAACCCAAACATGAGCTTGTTCAGACAAGACAAGTAGACACAATAGGACAGAAACAAACTACACATATAAAAAGAAATTACATATTTGTACACAAAAAAATATGTCTGAAAACCTCATCCAATTCCACTAGCTTCAATTTTTAATCCTAGTGCATCAAGGGTTTCCAAGATTTGGAGCCAAAAATTTCCTTTTTCAAAGGGCTTCTTTACACACACTTGCACTAGATGAGTACTCATAGTGGAAAATTCCCAACAATCTACATTATTCTGGTGGATACCAATGATCCCCCAAGTCTCAAAACTACCTTATTGACCAATCTCAGGCTTGTGAAGTTGAAGTGGAAAGAGGAAAAATCCTTATTCCACTTGATCACTCTCATCATGCACATCAAATTTAAAACCTTCAAGAACACTATTCATCAAACTAGGCCCACAATTTCCTGAAGCATCAAAGAATAAAAATACAGGTTTAAGAATGTCTTCACCCTGCCTTACATAAATTCCATTCTTATTGAATGGAAACAAATTTATAATGATGCCCAAAAGGTGGGAAGCATCAGTAAAAACCACAACCACATACTCATGTTGGTTGATATCATACCCAACATCTTTTGTCTGCACAACATATGAACCAAATTTCCTTTCACCATTGATGAGCCTCAAAGCCAATTCATAATCTATATGTCCATCAAAATATGCAGCTCAAGCACTAATTGTTGAGGCTCTTTCTTCATTAGTGTACACATCACTTTATAAGAATTTAACTTTAGATTCAACATTTACACATTGAAAAGTGACACCAATGTTCGCACATCCTTCATCACCTTTAACTTTAAAGTGCTCCTCCCCTTGTAATTGAAGTATGTGCAAGTCATTTTCATGAAATGAAAAATACTTCCAAGAGAAACACTTAAGGACCCTAGTCTCCTCCTGATCTTCAAACTCATTCTCCATAGTAGTGCCAAATATGAAAGCTTCATAAGAACTTCTATTAATAATCCTGTTAGTGCACTACTCATTTCCATGCCCTGACCATACGTCCAAAGAATTATCAGAATCCTCAAAAAGAGGATTTTTCCTGCACCAACTTGGGAACTCATTTATAACAACTAGCACAGTTGAAGGTTCATCAAAAAGAGGATTTTCTATTACATCATTTTTTGTCCAGGAGACTTCTGTCGCTTTTATATGAGAATGTAGCCTTTGTAGCCTATCATCACCCATTAAATTCTTGCAAACATTTAAAAGAGGGCCTCCCTTCATTTGGTATGGATATTCATATTCAATAAAGGAGAGACACGACTCTGTATCAGGGTATGTGCAAGATCATCATGGAAAAAAAAGGCCCTTAAGTGGCAATAAAAATTCAGAAAATTAGAGTTAAGCAAATTGACGTAAATTTTTTATAAGTTATCTATATTATTTCAAAAATATGTAAGAATAAAATTTGTGTAAAATTGAATGTAGTTTCTACACTACTAGGTTTATTTAAAGAAGAATAAAATCTATTTGGTGTAAACTTGAAATTTCAATGCACTAGTACTTAAATTTCAGGAAAAAAATAAGAAGTAGGTGTTTGTCTAACCAAAAGAAAATGATAATATTTTTTTATAGGATTTTAGATATAAGTAGAGGACTCATGTCCCAATGTGATGCATATTTTTTTGTAATTTGTTTCCAAGTAAATAATTAATTATGATTTTTTTATTACAACTTTTAAAAAATATAAAAACTCATATGTCTGACCACCTTAACATGGTCAAAAATTTATGAAATTCAATTTTTATTTTTTTAATCCTATATTATGTAAAGCAAAGAATGTGATGGATATTTTAGATTCAAAAAATTTGATATTGTTTGACATGTATAGATGTTTTTCAATCAGCTTATCAATCAGGACTTTAGTCGTAATTCAAATAGAAAATGAATAATAATTATTTATTAAATTCAAAGTAAAGAATAATTTATATTGGTGGAAAGCTGAGAATATCCTTTAAAAACCCTTTTTGTTTCATGTATTTTGGGTTAAAAAAAAGTCATCAGCCACATGGGCCATCATATCACTTACATATTGCCAGTTTTTGGCTCATCATGATCATGCACATACCCATCATCATAACCACCACAACATGAGAACTCATCAATAGTAAGATACATTCAGATCCCTTACACTAGATATTATGATATATGTTGTCAATATCTTGATCATCAAAAAAATATTGATCATTATCAATGTAGACCCTCAAATTTATCCTCACACCACATTATTTGTTTATTGATTAAAATGATCAATTCATTCAATACTTTCTTCTATGCATGCATTTCATGAAATGATTAAATAATCTAATTATCGTTTGCATTCATCGCATTATCATTTTTGCACTATCATTCATTATCATAATCATTCACTAGCATTTTATAATAAAACTATGGGTATGTGCAGGATCATGATGGGCCAAAAAGTGGTGATATGTAAGCCATATGATGGCCCATGTGGCTGATGACTTTTTTTTTACCCAAAATTGATGAAATGAAAAGGGTTTTTAGAGGAGATTCTCAGCTTTCCACCATATAAATTATGCTTTACTTTGAATTTAATAAATAATTATTATTCATTTTCTATTAGAATTATGAATAAAGTCCTGATTGATAGGCTGATTGAAAAACATCTATAACTTTCAAACGGTATCACAATTTTTGAATCTGAAATATGCGTCACATTCTATGCTTTGCATACTAGAGGATTAAAAAAAAAAACTGAATTTCATGAATTTTTGACCAAGTTAAGGTGGTTAGACAGATGATCTTTTATATTTTCTAAAAGTTGTAATAAAAAATTCATAATTAATTATTTACTTGGAAACAAATTATAAAAAAATATGCATCACATTGGGACATGAGTCCTCTACTTATATCTAAAATATTATAAAAAAATATTATCATTTTATTGTGGTTAGGGTGGTCAGACAGACACCTACTTATTTTTACCCTAAAATTTAAATACTACTGCATTGAAATTTCAAATTTTCACCAAATAGATTTTTAAAAATAAAATAAAGGTCTAGTAGTTTAGAAACTACATTCAATTTTCTACAAATTCTTCTTTTACATTTTTTTTGAAATAATATAGATAACTTATTCAAATTTTTACGTCAAGTTGTCAAACTCTGATTTTTTGTCTTTTTATTGCCACTTTAGGGCCTATTTTTTCCATGATGATCCTGCACATACCCCTATATTATCATTTAAATCACATCATTTGCATAAATCATTCACTTCATATTGCATTTCAATAAATCATTAAATCATTAAAATAATATCACCACATGATCATTCATAATGCATAATAAATAATAATCGTTCATAAAACATTTCATAATCATTCATAAATTAAATAATTTCATTTCGATATATTATCATTCTTACATAAATCATTCTCGTAAAACATTAAAATAACTAGTAATAAAACATTAATAAATCATTTTCATCCACATTAAAAATATATGCATTTAATCATTTTATTCAATCCTTCACCATGCATTTAATCTATCTTCTTTATCATTTCCACTCATATGCATTTCATTTCACTACACCATGTGGGATTTTAAAAATTCATTATTGCGATATCCATTTATCCCACATCTCTCATTCTCAACCTCTCCATCATCAGAGAGGCCTATTTAAAGAAGACTCTCTTCTCATTTTGACCCCTACAGAAATCTTGGATCTCTACATTTTTGCATCTACTTCCATTATCTTTCTGTACATTTCAATTTTAGCATCTAACTTGTTCGCATTCTCTTTTAGAATATTTTCATTTCATTTTGAATCTCCATTCATCATAGATCTTTGTGCCCATGCTTTTACTAAGATTATTTTGAATATAAAAACAAAGTCTTGAATGATAGGAGAAAAATAAAGATTAGTTTCAGTGAAATCATTTTATGTTCTGAGTAGTTTAGATGTTTTGTTTTATGATTTTGTTTTTAGAATGAAACAACTCTATTGAGGTGCCATAAAACAGTGATTCTGGTTTATAGAATCATTTGTTTCAGCATGCACACATAAAGGGGATCCTAAACATCACTTAAGACAATTGTGTGCTACTACCATGGAATTTGCAGTTGATGAAACATACATTATGAGATTATTCCCCTACAGTCTAGGAGGAGAAACTATGGAATGATTTTCACAATTACCCCAGCCATCAAATCCTTTCAAGAATTGGCTGATAAATTTGTCTCCAATTATAGTTTCAATTGTGACTTTAAAGTGACCATGACCTTTTTCATAGGTTTATGGACCATTTGTTTTGAAAACCATTTTGGTTTATAGAATCATTTTTTTCAGCACGCACACATAAAGGGGATCCTAAACATCACTTAAGACAATTTTGTGCTACTACCATGGAATTTGCAGTTGATGAAACATACATTATGAGATTATTCCCCCACAGTCTAGGAAGAGAAGCTATGGAATGGTTTTCACAATTACCCCTGACCATCAAATCCTTTCAAGAATTGGCTGATAAATTTATCTTTGATTATATTTTCAATTGTGACTTTAAAGTGACCATGACAAACCTTTTCAACACCAAACAAAAACCAGGTGAATCTTTTGTGTCATTTTTGCGAAGATGGATACATTTAACAGAACGATTACCTTATGTCATTCCTGATCAAGAATTGGTTGACCTCTTTTGTCAAAATTTGAACAAAGAAATTGGAAGGGACTTTGCCTCAAATGTGTGATTCCTTTGGCGATGCCATAGAAATACGATTTTGAATCGAACAAACTCTCATTGATGATGGAACCATAAAACTTAATAATGACAGAGATCAAAAATCAAATTCAAACAACAAGACACCTTTTTGGGTAAAGAACAAGAATGTAGTCAATGACGGAGTTGTTGATGCAAAAACAACTAAAAAATCATCACCTGTTTATGATCTCAAAGGTTCATCTTCAGATAAAGGAAAAGAAAAACAAATAAGTATCCCTAAATGAAATTTCACACCATTGGGACAATCACTTGAATCCACATTAAAAGAACTTTTTGAAATCAATATTATAACACTACCTAAAATAAAGGAATATAATCCGCAAGTCAAACCCCCATGGTGGAATGAGAATCACTTTTGTGACTATCATAGACATAAAGGACATAAGACTAATAGTTGCAATAAACTTTGACATCTAATACAAGACCTTATTGATGATGGTAAGATAGTGGTTGATAGACACACTCCTTCGGGTAACTCTGATCGCAAGGTGTTTAGGAACCCTTTCCCTAAGCATGACAAGGATAAAGGAAAGGCCCTTGAATCTTGTGATGGTGTAAACTATACTACTACTAAGTATGACTATACCATACAAAACATCAGTGAGGTTGATAATCATGTAAAAAATTTCATTATAAAAGGCAAAGAATCTGATTGCAAGGTTACTACCCACAAAGGAATAGTCAACCTTAAAGGTCCTAATTCAAAACCCGCTACACCAAATTCACAATATAACCTCATAGAGCATTTAGGAATAACACTTGCATAAATTCCATACTTGAGTTGCTACGCCTATCTCCTGAGCATAAGGCTATTCTAGATAAAGTGCTTGCTAATGCTATAGTGCCTACAAACCTACATGTAGACCAATTCCAAGGTATGGTGGGACATATCACCTCACCTTACACTATCACTTTTACTGAACATGATGATTCATCCCCTCAACAACCACATAATTCATCTTTACACATTGATGTATTTATCAATAATTCCAAGATCAAGCGAGTTCTAATAGACAGAGGAGTAGGTCTTAATATTTGTACCCAAAAATTAATCAAAAAATTTAGGTTTTTTAAAAATGCAGTTGATCCAAGGAACAAGATTACCATAAAGGCATATGATGAAGAGGAATGCTCATCTAAAAATTCAATTACTCTACCAATCAGAGTCAGCCCTATGGTAAAGGATGTGGTATGCCAGGTCCTTGATCTCCCACTGACCTATAATATCCTCCTTGGAAGACCTTGGATTCATGCAATGCAAGAAGTACCTTCTACGTACCACCAGTGCGTTAAATTCCCACATAATGGTGTTGAAATCAAAATACAAGGAGATCCCAACCCTTTCATGTATTGCCATAATCTAAGCCCTAAAACTACAATCAAAATCCCAAGCAATCGTGAAGCACCTCCTTCTCAAGCATATGTTTATCTCGAGTCCTTAAAAGCATCCACTTCATTTATCGCATCATCAAACCCCAAGGTCCAAATCCATGATATGGGATGTGGAGAATATCGTATAGATAATTTACTAATAAAAGAAATTGCTAATGTTGTCAAGGAGGGTCAAAATTCCAACAATGATATCAAGACAGTTGCAGAAGGAACACAAAAAGATGACCATGCTTGGATTGAAACCTTTTGGGATCCTAATGATACACCTGCATTTTCCATATTTGCTTCCACTCAAGGTTTTCATATTTATGATAACCCCATGTTTAACCAGGATATCTATGATAACCCACTCTTTGATCATGATCCTACCAAGGATATCCAATCATCATCCCTCCATTCCACCTACCCTAGGCTAGGATATGAATCTCTTATTGTCACATCTACTAAGACATCTTTACAAGTCATTAAGGAAGTGCAAGCTTCCTTTGACATTAGCAGTACCAAAAAGGATAGTCCCAAAGACTGCATTGATGGCATCACCACTCCCATTTTCCCACTAAACATCCCTATCACTCCATCCACCTCAACCATATCACCCACATCCATCTATCTTGTAGACATGGAACAACAAGTATCACCAAAAGAAAATTAACAATATGTAATTCAAGAATCAAAGGTAAAAGCATATTTTTCAAATGGAGATCCAGAATCGAAAGAAAGCATGCAAAGAGAGAAAGATCAAGAAAAGTCCTTTAGCCAAAATAAAAAGCTATTGGACAAATACAAAACAAAAGAATATCAATACAAGTCCCCTAGCCAAAATAAAAATCTATTGGACAAATCAAAAATAAAATTCAAAAGTGAAAAAGAGAAAAAGTCACTCTCCAAGTATGCCTCTCCATCAAAAATCATTGGGGGCATCTATCAAGGAAAAATGTCAAAAAAAGAGCTTGTTGATGCAAGGTCTCCACCCACATCACTCTCACTCATACCATATATTTCGTTCAATCCATCCATTCTCACATATCCATCATACCACACCATTGGTGATGTCTTTCAATGTACCTTTAATGATAAACCCTTCACTTATTCTATCTCATTGGTTTCCCAAGCTCCTTTTTGGTTGAAGCCTAATGGCCCATGTAGTGTGCACATTATGGATCCTACCATAGTATCTTTCATCTACCACATCTATCATCCTTCATATTTGCCACTCGCACTCCTCATCTCGATCGGGTACTTTCATCCAACATGGTCATCCACATAGGATCGAGGCAACGTCAATTCAGTCTATGGATATGGCATCTGTCAATTCTATACCTAGCTTCAGAGAGCTAGGAAAAAGTCTTGGAAAAAATACAAAAAAATGGAAAAAAGTCCTAAAAAAATACAAAAAAAAAGAAAAAGAAAAAGAAAAAGTAAAGAGAAATCAATTCGTTCAATGGTGAAAACCACTTTGGTGGTGCCTTGAGCAAGTACCATGGTGAAAAATAAGAAATCAACACCATGTGTAGAGGCTTTTCTCCTCTTTCCTTTGGAGCTCTACTTGATCTTTTCATTTTTCATTCACCCTTCACTTCATAATATCCTTTTCATACTCACCATGGCTTGTGAATTGTTTGACAATCCCCTCACTTGCTCGCTTTGTCATGCGTACTAGATTGGTCCTTTTCCTCACTGGTGCATTTCGTCAACCTTAGCCATGGGTTAGGATATTGAGCATCTCACGGTCAGAGAAACTACCCTCTTTGTCTGTCTACTTGCTTGAGATCCATCTCTTTCCATTGTAAAATGTTTTGAAAAAAATCCAAAAAAATCATAAAGTATCCTGAAAATCCATAAAAATCATAAAATGTCTTGAAAAAAATCCATAAAAATCATAAAATATCTTGAAAAAAATTCCAAAAAAATCATGAAGTATCTTGAAAAATCCATAAAAATCATAAAATATCTTGAAAAAATCCATAAAATGTCTTGAAAAAATCCAAAAAAATCATAAAGTGTCCTAAAAAATCTATAAAAATCGTATAATGTCTTGAAAAAAATCCATAAAAAGTCATAAAATGTCTTGAAAAAATCCATGAAAATCATAAAATGTCCTGAAAAATTACCAAAAAAATCATAAAATGTCTTGAAAAAAATCCAAAAAAATCATAAAGTGTCCTGAAAAAATCCAAAAAATCCAATATTCCAAAAATCCAAAAAAATCAAATAACTTCAAAAATCCCTCAACAAAGACACTTTCAGCTCACCACATAGCTTTGAACTTCAACAAAATCAAAACTGCATCACGAGTAACAATCAAGCAAATATTGCAACATACCTATCAATCCCTCTTCCAAATCCAATCAAAAGTGTACAACCGTACCAAGAATCAGTTCTATATCGAAGCATGATGCATGTTTGTTTGTTTATCTTTGATTGTTTTATGATTTTATCTTTGGTGGCATATCTTTTAGCTTCTCTAGGATGTTTGAACTAGAGAGGTGATGATGGGGCATGCTCACTTGTTTGTTGCCTATGGATTGTTTCTTATTCATAGGACGACTCATCTTAAGACATGGTTATCTAAAACCATTGAGGACCTATGAGTCTAGTATGGATGAGTGCATTCCTTGTCTGATAGTTCCTTCCATGCAATAATTATTTAGGTCATCTAGAGCCCTTATACCTAGATGCTTATACTTCATTACTAAATAAAAATGCAAACAATATTCAGGTCATCTAGATATTCATATTATCTAGACGCTTATACTAATTTGAAACATAATAAGATCAATGATGATAAAAGAACTTAAAAGGCACAAGAGGATTCATCACCTTCATTTTCTCCCACCTTGCATCTTCCATTTATTGCATTTCATTTTCTTCATCTTTCTTGTCGCAGAGAAATCAATCAACTTGCATCTCCAAATCTCATGTCCCCTTAATCAATCAATCAATCAATCATTCTATCAACTTGTATTGCGCTAGCATCAATCTCAATCTGCTTCATCAGCTCATCAACCTGGCTATACTGATCATTTCCATCAATTGTTCAGTTACGCCTATCAATTGTGCATTTGCATCAAATGTACACCACTGCTTTCTCACTTGCACAATATCAAATATCTAATCATTTTATTGAAATATATCAAGAGATTAATCTTCTTACAATCTATCTGCTCAATCTCTCGAGGGGGCATATCAATCTGATCATATTCCTTACTAGGATATATCTGGGGCATGTATCAGTTGATCAATCTTTTTTCTTTGAAACAAAGCAGCACGCTGCATTGTCTCAAAAAGGGGAAAAAATGTAGACACTCAAATTTATCCTCGCATCACATTATTCGTCTATTGATTAAAATGATCAATTCATTCAATACTTTCTTTTATTCATGCATTTCATCAAATGATTAAATAATCTCATTATCGTTTTAATCCGTCGCATTATCATTTTTGCACTATCATTCATTATCATAATAATATCATTATCATAATCATTCACTAGCATTTCATAATAAAACTATATTATCATTTAAATCACATCATTTGCATAAATCATTCACTTCGTATTGCATTTCAATAAATCATTAAATCATTAAAATATTATCACCACATGAGCATTCATAATGCATAATAAATAATAATCGTTCATAAAACATTTCATAATCATTCATACATTAAATAATTTCATTTCGACAAATTATTGTTCTTACATAAATCATTCTCATAAAAAATTTAAATAATTTGTAATAAAACATTAACAAATCATTTTCATCCACATTAAAAATATATGCATTTAATCATTTTTTTCAATCCTTCACCATGCATTTAATCTATCTTCTTTATCATTTCCACTCATATGCATTTCATTTCACTACACCATGTGGGATTTTAAAAATTCATTATTGCAATATCCATTTATCCCACATCTCTCATTCTCAACCTCTCCGGCATGAGAGAGGCCTATTTAAATAGGACTCTCTTCTCATTTTGACCCCTACAAAAATCTTGGATCTCTACATTTTTGCATCCACTTCCATTATCTTTCTTTACATTTCAATTTCAGCATCTAACTTGTTTGCATTCTCTTTTAGAATATTTTCATTTCATTTTGAATCTCCATTCATCATAGCTCTTTGTGCCCATGCTTTTACTGAGAGTATTTTGAATATAAGAACAAAGTATTGAATGATAGGAGAACAATAGAGATTAGTTTTAGTGAAATCATTTTCTATTTTGAGTAGTTTAGATGTTTTTCTTTTATGATTTTGTTTTCAGCTTGAAATAGCTCTATTGAGGTGCCATAAAATAGTGATTCTAGTTTATAGAATCATTTGTTTCAGCATGCACACAGTCAACATTAAAATCATAGCTATTGATCAGATCACTTGATGGTGTAACCATTCGGACCTCATCCAACTCTTCATCCTTTATTACCTCCCAATAGGAATAATCATTGTCATCACTATAGTGAAAATTTTACCATATAACATTAGTGCATTGGTTGCAATCATTATGTTCTAGCTCATTTTCTTCATCAATTTGCACTACTTCTTTATTTTCCCTAGTAGGATTAGGATCACTATCTCCCAGAAACATATGATGTTGTGCATGGCTACTCCCAATTCCTTCTGCCAATTTTATCCATTCAATTATTTGGCCTAGACTTTCAAGCTTTAATTCCTTTAGCAACATACTTGTTCCTGACTAGTATATTTCACAAAACAAGTCAATGCACATTGACTCTTTAGGCCTGACACTTTTTGGTATTTCCAACAACACATCCATAAACCTATGAAAAAGGTCATGGGGCAACTCATCTTGACCTCTTCTTATATCATATAATATTCTAGCATGAGAAACATGATCAACCCTTCTTGAAACTTGAGGGATTTTCTCCTGAGGCTCACTATGATCAACACACTATGGTGATGGAGAAAGTGGGACAACAAGAGTTGCATTTTGTTGGAAAGATTATTCAATGGTTGATTCATTAACTATAGTTGCACAAGATGTGACATAATGACCAGCATTAGTGGCTAGACATCTTGTCATCATTGAATACTTGAGGTTGGTTTCAATGTCCATAGCGATTTGATATGCTTGGCATAGTGTTGCAGGCTCTTTATCTCTCAATAGATAGCCCATATTTTTGTCAAAAGCGCCTAAATATACAACCAAACACTGAAAATCATTTGGTATTATGCTTTTTGGAATATCCCTTATTCCCTTTATAAATCTAAGATTGAAAGCAAGGAGCAATTCATCTTCTTTTCTATGGATTTTCATAAAAACATTCCTTACTAGACCTGGATTTATCCTTTCACCAAATTTTTCTACAAAGGCTACCTCAAATTGATTCCATGAAGCTATAGAACATGCATGTAAATATGAGAACCAATCTCTAGCATCATCCTTCAAAGATTGAACACAAATTTTCATGACAACATCCTCATGATTTAGCTCATAATCTCCCATCAAATCCATAAATGTATGCAAATTTTTAGAAGCTGATTTAGAACTCTGCCCTGTGAACTTGGGAAAATATTTCCTAACATTTCTAGGAATTAGGTTCAAAAAATATTTAATACCACTAAAATCCAATGGCATATATATTTCGATAACAAAATCCCTTTGAGGGCATGATAAAACCCGTTTTCCCTACATGCTTTTACTTGATATTTCACATGGAAAACCGTTCAAGGGTAAAATTCAAGAGTATAACATTATTCTCATATCATTACTGACATTAAACATTATACAATCAGAAGTATGAAAATAACTAATACCATTCCATTTCTTGATGGAATTTAATCTAATAGGGAACCATTTATCATCTCAAGTCTTGAAGATTTATCATAAACTATTCTCAAACATAACAATGCTTTCTTTAAATGTATGAGAATACCTGGAAATTTGTAGTAGTTGTCAACCTTTCATACCAACAACACATTTTTAAGCTCTGGGAATTGTCTTCACTTCTTCAATAGATTCTCAAGCCAAATTCGCCACCTCCTTTATGAAGGACTGAACTTCAAAAAAATATGAAGTCCCTTCATAAGTAAATCTCATTCTGGGTAGTCTCCACCAACAAAGTCATTCATAAACTTTTAGAATCTTACTACAACCAAAACATTTCTAGGTTCTCAAACCTTCAATATCTAAACAAACTATTCAGACCCACCAGATTCTTGACTCTATGGTACTACCATCTACGCTTGGGATTCTTTATTTTATAAATTCCTTAGACTTCTCTCGAGCAGAGTCACCATTTATGTTGGTGTTTCTTCTTACTAAACCCTAGATTTCTCTAGAGGGATGACATGCCTTATATTGAAGAAATTCCTAAGTTAGAATGCCAACAAAATGAGTAAATATTCTAAAGCCTCTACTCCTACTCTTTGCGCTCTATGAGACCAAGGAGGGTATTCCTTATTTGTGTCCATGTGATATCAAATTCCTTAAGAACACTTCAACACACATATTTATCCCTATTAAGTGCAAATAGACATTACTTATCAAAGGCTTGGCTGACCTTCAACCAAATAACCACTAAGTTGCTAGGAAAATTGGTATATATGAGACTTACATCTCAGCATAGGTAATATTTGAATTAATTAATGTTCCAACCTTGAATCCCTTGATAGGTATTTTATGATTTTATTAAACTATAAGAATTCTCAATAAATAAGCCAACACCTCATCAAATTGGGCAAGATTCAAGCATGAAATATTAAGTCATACACAATATTCAACCCCAAAATGAGTCAAAAAAATTCACAATACTTAAAGTATCACTTGTTACCAAACCCTTAGTATGTTATCACAAACCTATGACTCTCTTCCAGGAATTTGATTAACTCTTTGAGTTAAGGCAAGAAATAAAACCATACATTCAAATGAGCCATTGAAGATAAACAAAACTATGCTTGATACTTTCATTTATAGTCTATAACAAAAATACACAAGAGAGCACATACTTTAATTTTGTAGATTTCTTTCAATGTTAGTAATTTGCATAGAATAATTTAAGACTGTTTCATATACAAACCCTACCAAAGACAATTTTTGGAAGATTCATGAAGAATTCTACATTTGTATGCATTCACTATACCCTACCTTACCTAGATCTTTTTGGATTAAAAAATCTGAACACTATAATGAGCCTTGAAATCTCTTCTATAATACAAGAGAGCAACAAGAATCAAGCTCATTACAGTCACATTTCATCAAAACTTCATTTCAAAACAAAATTTCATTCGCATTTCAAAAAATTGCAAACGGTTAAATGTAATCATATGCCACGAAAGGGAATCAAAATCTATAACAACAAAATAGTATCACCCCACCCATTTAAAAATTTCATTAAGGTCTTGTCATCCACATCCACATCGAATCCAAAAGGCAGTCAACAACAACACGTATCATGACCAAAAACTAGAAAACCATTACCATCATCCATAACATGAACTAGGACCAGGTCCATGGTACTTGCACCCACTTCGCATCCTTTCCATAGTAGTAGGTGAAACCACCACTCCTTCCTCATCACCGCCACATTTCTCAACACCAAAACTAGTAACATCACATGGTGCCATCACGGAAATTGGAGAAACTGCGAGGACCTCTTCATTCACACCAACCATCTCGGTTAGCGCCACAAGGAATTTTCCATAATCAGAGTCAATCTTTGTGTCGCTATCATAATGGGCGAATTCTGCCTCCCCATAGAACTGCAACCATACCTTAATTTGGCCTTTGATCTCCACTTGAACTCCATAGACCTTTCCTCCTTTCCACGCACCGTCTCCTTTGGATTTGCACCTTGGCCTTTCAAATGAGAGTTGTACCTAATTGGTCTAGAGAATTCTAATTAATTAAATAAAAATTATTTGATTAACTATCCTAATTTCCTCTACTATTTGAATAAATAGAAATATTTATTTATATAGTTCACATTTAAATTCATCTTAATTAAATGAACAAAATTAAATACTTTGTTTGATTTAATTATCAAATCCCTATTTTATTCTATCACATCGATCTTAAATTGATTAAGTAAAGATTAAAACACTTTATTGGTTAATTTCCGTATTCTTCTATTTAATTTAATAAACAACTTCTATAGTTCATTTTATTAAATTATTTATCCCTCTTTTGCTAATTTAAATAAATCAAAATATTTGAATAAAATCATAAGGAATAGTCCATCTATACTCTCTCAAAAATGAATTAGATATCATATGTCTAATTTATGTCTAAAATATGTCACAATTAATGCTTTGAAACTTCATGGGAAGCTTTGTAGACAAATTGGAGACAAATTCCAAAATCTTCTCTCAATCCTCCTCCATCAATCCTTCCTCTTCTCTTGCTTGGTTTTTTCATGGGTAGAGACAATCACCAAAATTCTCTCAATCTCCTTCATATCTCACCATTCAATCCTCCAGATTGAATCCAAGCCTCTCAATGTCTTCCCTGTGCATTTCTATAGCCAGAAATTCTATAAATATAGTCTCATTGAACCAAGAAAAGCATCCAGATAATCTAATTTATGCACTCTTACTCTGCAAGAATTCAAGCATCAAGCACATCAAGCATACAACAATCAAACTTTCATACCATGGCTGCCTCCTATAGCTGCAATTATTTGTTTCATGTCAATTCATGCTAGTTTAGTTTCTTTATCATCTAGTATTATCATATTAAGCTCTATATCATTGCTTTAGCATCCATCTCATTCTTTCAATTGTCATTTTAACAATCATAGTGCACTCACGATCTGAGAGCCATTGTGATTTAATAAATCTTTGGAGATAGAGAACAATATGATGCTTTCAGTAGATTATTGCTTTGAATTGATTCAATTTGATTTGTCTTTGATATAATGTCGTATTAAGAAGTGTAGCCACTTTTTGTTTTCTTAAAGAAAATTTATCAATCCTACGGTAGTCATCACATTTTTACAATATAATTTAAAAAGAACAACATAATTTCAATGAAGCATCACCTTCACATAGATTAGAAAATTTCTTTTTGGGCTTAAAACAAAACAACTTATATGTTGTGCTTGTGGTGATTAGGCTTATGCTCTCCCCTTAACTAAGTGATCAAAGCACCAAATTCACTTTTTACTTCATGCTATTTACACTTTGTTAAATCCTTTAGAAGGCTTGCCATAGTGGGAAAAAGTACTCACCCTATGGGAACGACTAAGTGGGAATGCCTAAAGCCAAGGATTCTAACCGAATATAATAAAAATAAAATTTGTTGATGAAAGTCCAACTTGATGGTAGTGAGCAAGATAACCATCACCAAAATATTTTTTCTAAAGATTGGGAGGTCTCCTCGGGGAGTTTATCAATTGCTGCACCGCATAGAAGCCCTATCTAAGAACCATAGAGTAGTATCCCGCTGAGTCAGTATCCAAACATTGTCATACTCACGGTGCAAGGGGAGGGAAGAATCTGCCCCCAAGACACTCACCATACAATTTCCAAGGACCGTTTGCTCAAAGGACGAGAAATCCAACTTTGAGTAAGCACCTAGAAATGACAAAAACATGGGCACCCTCTAGGGGGCGACACGGTTGTGTGCGTCAACGCAATTTCAAGATGTGGGCTGTGAGTATAATAATGACCTACTTGTCCTTAAGTATGAGTCTATTTGATTTGTGTACAATTGTCAAAGCAACCCGTAAAAATCAAGAAGGATCATGTTTGATTCTTAAACATACACTTGTTGTTTAGACTCTAAAAAAAACTATTTTACAAATGTTTGTTGTGTTTTCAAAACATTTAATTCAGATCAGATCATCCTAAAAAACACAAAGAAAACAAGAAAACAGAAAGCTATTGGAAACCCATGTTAGACAGTTAACATCAAAATTTGGATTTTTATCAGAACATAACTTTTTCTAAATCAAAACAGAGTCTTAAACTTGCATAAACTGGACTTTACAATTTAATTTGTTCAAATCAAACCAAGATCTACCATCCAAAAGTGTCTCAATTAAACACATTTGATTAGTAAGTTAAGTTTCAGGATCAGTCATCCTAAATCAAAGAAATGAAACCCTATAATCAAACTTATCAACTTAGTCTAATCAATAGAATCTATCATTCTATTTGACTTAAGTTAATATCCTTGACACTTTACCAAACTAAGATCAAAAGTTTATTGGAAACAATAATGTTCATATGTCCATTTTAACAATGTCACGAAGACTAAAAATCCAAAGAATAGGAAATTGAAACTCAAACCACCATGGCCAAAATAGATGAGGATCAATTGAATGCTCTAACTCATCGAATGAAAAAACCTCAACAACAAATTTGGGATGTTCAAAGGGAAAGAACCACATAGAGATATTTGCTGCCAAACATTTGTGCTTATTCCTTTGACAAAAATCTTGACATGACACCCTCTCCACCAACAACTACATCATCAAAGTTCGATGTCTTTGAATTTTTACAAAAGATCCATAAGCCCAAATCTAAGTCCTCAAACACAAATGATATTGAGCAATCCTATCATGTCATGAATTATCTCCATCCACAATAAGTCAAAATAAACCTCAAGATTCTTTCACTCAAATTAGCAATTCCACCCAATCATCCTCTTCTATCATATCTTCAGCATCCAATGATTCATGTCAATCTCTCAATCCAAAGCATGCTAGCATATAATTCCATACACATCAATATCAAAATATTCTTTCCACTCCATCCAATAATATCAACATTCCACAAATTCTTCCAATCTTTGATCAAGATCCCATTTCTCAAGAATCTTATGATGATCCCCTCCTTTCACTTTTCATCATAAATAAATCCCTTCCATCTCAAGAGACAAGTATCCTTCCAGGTTCTTCTTTCACATCATCTAATCAATCCATACCATAACATGATTCCATTACATCAAAAGAGCATGATATTTCTTTCATCCTATCTAATGATCTCTTACCAATTGATGATCAAGACATGCTTTCTACATAATCTAATGATTCCCTTCCTCATCAAGGTCAAGATATGCTTCCATTCAAGGACACCCTTTCATCCCATGAAGATGCTTATTCTTCTCATGATCAAGATATGCCTTTCATACCACTTCATAATTATTTTCTAAGTCAAGATAAAAAAAACCCCATCATCCCCATGTCAAGAGCCTATCACACCTATTCAAGCTATCCATGAAACCCACACCTATAAATTGGGATCCTCCAACTTTATCCATTCTGGTTTAATTCCAACACCTATCCTCTCATCCATATCATATCCTCCCCAAAATGGACTCGCATCTTGTTTCACAAACAATACATATCCCATTGGTAAAAAAATGTGTCAAAGTATGAATTATAAATGAAAAGGATTAGGCCTTCATGAACAAGGTATCCTAGAACCCCTTTTTGTTCAAAGAAACCCATATCACCACGACCTTGGTTATACACCTAAGTGTCTTAGTTAATTAGACCTACAATATATCTTAGGTCCTCATCCTAATCCTCCAAACATACCATCTATCCTAGGTCCTCATCCTAGTCAATCAAACCTTCCCTCTATCCTAGGTCCATATCCTATTTCTCAAGAACAACAAAGGCACACATCCTTGATGCCCTTTCAAAATTCTACCCACATTAACTCCATAATACCTCCATATCATTCATCTCAATCCACCCCTCCTATTGCTCTTGGAGGAAATTTGGGTGCCAAATATCAAAAGCTTCTATATCAAAATCCACATGTATCAAAGCATCAACATGTCTCCCCGAAGAGACATGCAAAAATAAAAGAAGAATTGATCCAAAATCAAAAGAAAAATCTAAAAGGCTGCAAAGGCCCATCAAAGCAAAAAGGAAATTTCCAAAGACCATAAAGGTCCATAAATCAAAAAGAAAAATGTGAAAGGCTGCAAAGGCCCACAAAGAAAAAATCAAATTCAAAAATCATGTGTATTCCTAAAAATCTCATAGAATCAAGAGAATCTAAATTGGCATCCAAATTGTCTAATCCAAAAGCTTCCTCCAATTTTCCATCTAATAACCTATCACCTTCCAAATCCATTTTTCCTCCATCACTCTACCACCCATCGAGGTGTGTGCTAATGTTGATCTTTCCATCTATCCATAAACAAGCCTTCCAACCTCCTATCCATTATCCAACATTCATCCCCCATCATTGTCCTTTAATCCAAACCTTTGGATAAGTCCTTAGATTCTTCCATCATATCATTAATTTGCCAACATTTAGGAGTCTAATTCCCATTGCCATGGTTTATTAGAGGGATATTTTGTTGTAAAACTTGATGCTTAAGCCTATCATCCATATCCTATCTTCCATATTACTCTTGCACTCTACACTTAGGGAAAATTTTCATCCATCTTATCATTCATGGTCATTATCCTTTCTATGCTCATTCCTTACATTTCCACCTTTGATCTTGATGAGGTTAAGGATCTTCTTGAACATCATATATCTTATCCTATACACTTTATCCATATCTTTCATCTTATCCATATCCATCATTCTTACTAAATACATACTTTATTCCTTTCCTTGGTATTGATGAGGAATAGGGGAAAAATACTTGGGCCTTGTGTCTGTATCTTATCTATATAATCTTGATCATACCATTCATTATTATTATTATTATTATTATTTTCCTTGCTTTCTTCCATTCCATATCTTCTAGCTTATCAAAATCCATGTCATCATGTACCTTTTCAACCTCGAATCTTATCATACAAATCATATTTAAGCCTAGCTACAAAACATTATCCAATCCTCATATCTTTTGTCAATCAATCATCAACAATCATCAATCTTATCATCATCATGTCTTATGGAATCGATCATTCTTGGAATCTTAATCAATCATACCATTATCATCTTTCGACAAGAGATATGTTGCTTGTGTGACATGTTTTGTAGTGAAACTTTCATTTTGATCTATAAATTATCCATGGTTGCATTACCCCTATTGTGGGGCATCTTGTTCCTTCAATCAGGCATATCATCTCATTTCATCTTAAAATATCCTGAAAAATACAAAAAAAAAAACATAAAATTTGAAAAAGGTGCAATAAAATCTCAAGTACATATCATTGCAATGTGGTCATGTCTCACCCTAGCTTGGGGGAAAAATATTGAAATCACTGGGGGTGATAAAAAAATGAGCTTAGAAAAAATAAAAACAAAAACAATGATCAAAACACAACATCAATCACCATCGAAAATGCATCAAACATCCATATCATATCAAAATCCAAAAACATGTCAAAAATTCAGTCAAAAATCACAAAATCAGGATGGATGATCTAATCTGAATAATGATTGAAATACTTTAAGCAAAGGTTGAACATGTTTCATTTTGATCATTATTCTCATTTCTTTGGAGCAACTCGATGATGTATTGGACTAGAGAAGCAAGGAAGGAGAATGGTATTTTATTTGTCTGTTGTCTATGAATTAATCAAAATTACTATGTGAATTGCCATGGGAAGTGCTCTACAAAGCATCATGGATGACATTCCAATTCACATAGGAAAATGATTGATTCATGTTTGTTTACGCAAGAAATGCTCAGGTCATCTTGGTTTAATTATACCTCGATGCTTGTGTTCACTTGCAATATCAAAAATTATGAAATTAGTACTCAGGTCATCATTGGTCTAATATATACCATTGACGCTTGTACTCACTTTCAACATTTAAAAAGCTTTATGATGATACAAAACACAAAAGTAATATTAAAATGACAATAGTTTGCATATAGTTGCATGATAAAATTAGACTGCATTAATATTAGTTTTGCATCTGCATTACAGATTTTTCACATCGATTAATGATATCTATATCAGCCTACGCTAGATGCGGAATCATGTCCCAAATCTTTGGGAACAACTATAAAATCCTCCTATAATCAATCAAAAATCAATCAGCCTATCAATCTAATCGGCTCTAGTGATACTTTGATCAAATCTCATGAGCGACTATCATTGAACCTTGCCTATCATGAGGTCAATCAATCAATATATTATTGATCCTCGCTTATCATGAGTTCAATCATCAATCTATCATTGATCCTCGCCTATCATGAGGTCAATTATCAATCTATCATTGATCCTCGCCTATCATGAGGTCAATTATCAATCTATCATTGATCCTCGCCTATCATGAGGTCAATCATCAATCTATCATTGATCCTCACCTATCATGAAGTCAATCATCAATCAATCATTGAATCTCACCTATCATGAGATCAATAATCTTCTAATCTATCAGGATCAACAATCAATATCAAATCAAAGGTTGACACAATCAAAAATCATCAAACACAAGGAGGCAAGGCACAACAAAAAATTCATCCAGGGGCGCTTTCTACATTCTATATCGGGAGATAAATTATTTCTTCATCATATCTTCATCAAATCATCAAATCATCATGAAAATTTCAAAAAAATCTAAAAAATCATTAATTTATCTCCCGAGGGGGTATATCATCAATCATCTGAAAACCAATGTTTGGGGCATGTCTAGGGCATATGGAATTATTTTTTCTTTATCATCGATCCTGGCAGTACCAAAAAAAATTTCTTCAAAGCAACGAGTAAACACATCACTTTGAAGATGGGCAAAATGTATACACCTAAAATTGGTCTGGAGAATTCTAATTAATTAAATACAAATTATTTCATTAATTATCCTAATTTCCTCTACTGTTTGAATAAATAGAAATATTTATTTATATAGTTCACATTTAAATTCATCTTAATTAAATAAACAAAATTAAATACTTTGTTTGATTTAATTATCAAATCCCTATTTTATTCTATCACATCAGTCTTAAATTGATTAAATAAATATTAAAACACTTTATTGATTAATTGTCGTATTCTTCTATTTAATTTAATAAACAACTTCTATAGTTTGTTTTATTAAACTATTTATCCCTCTTTTTCTAATTTAAATAAATCAAAATATTTGAATAAAAGCATAAGGAATATTCCATCTATATTCTCTAAAAAATGAATTACATATCCTATGTCTAATTTATGTCTAAAATATGTCACAATTAATGCTTTGAAACTTCACGGGAAGTTTTGGAGACAAATTGGAGACAAATTCCAAAATCTTCTCTCAATCCTCCTCCATCAATCCTTCCTCTTCTCTTGCCTGGTGTTTTCATGGGCAAAGACAATCACCAAAATTCTCTCAATCTCCTTCATATCTCACCATTCAATCCTCTAGATTGAATCCAAGCCTCTCAATGTCTTCCCTATGCATTTATACAACCAGGAAATCTATGAATACAGTCTCATTGAACAAAGGAAAGCATCCAGATAATCTAACTTATGCACTCTTACTCTGCATGAATTCAAGCATCAAGCACATCAAGCATCCAACAATCAAGCTTTCATACCATGGCTGCCTCCTGTAGCTGCAATTATCTGTTTCATGTCAATTCATGCTAGTTTAGTTTCTTTATCATCTAGTATTATCATATTAAGCTCCATATCATTGCTTTAACATCCATCTTGTTCTTTCAATTGTCATTTTAACAATCATAGTGCACTCACGATCTGAGAGCCATTGTGATTTAATAAATCTTTGGAGATAGAGAACAATATGATGCTTTCAATAGATTATTGCTTTGAATTGATTCAATTTGATTTGTCTTTGATATAATGTCGTATTAAGAAGTGTTTTGTGCTTTACACCTAATTCACACTTACACCTAGTAACCACTGGAATGGGCTTCATGCATTCCATCTTTAGGCTGGGAGAACCTTGAATACTACTCTATTCATGTGATGGAATTCCATTATCCAACCTTCAAACATTAACTCTAGCAGACCTACGTATAGATGATAGAGAAGTGCTCAACCTACTCATCTTGCACCAATAAACAAAAATTTCACAAAAGCATTTTCCAACCATAGAACTTTAGAATCCTGATTTCCATGATGAAAATGATGAGCCTTTATCCATATTTATTGAGCAAATTGTTGATGTCGATCATCAATGCTCCAAGAGAAGTATGAGAGAGCAAGTGATTATTCCTTGGTGTCTATTTTATCACCGTTAATTCCTAGGTACATCGAAATCGACGTACCATTCATCATAATTTCTAGGAAGTGGTTTTTCAAATGCATGGAGATCAGGTTGATATCCTCTGAAGAGAATACACCATTAATTCCCACTATTTGCAGTGTCCAAACGGCCATCACATGGCCAGTTTTGTTCTTTGAATGTGAGCCATCGATCAAGCACTGAGATGGCTCTTTGGATGAATCAGATCAAGTCAAAGATGTTTGAAAATTCCATTTTGTCACATGGAAATTCATTGAACAATGGTGTCTTTCCCAATTAGAAGACACGTACATCACTTGCTGTCCCCATCCAAACTTCATATGCAGCCAGTAGAATCCACATGTTGCCATCACACAGATTGTGCATGACGTTAGGTGACATTATTTAATACTCTATGTGGCATGTGATCTATAAATCATATTTGATTAGACGGTATGTTGGAGCTATCGATTTACCACTAGTTAAGACCATGCAAATACTAGGGATTTGGGTCCCACTTGAATTGGAGGATGCATGGTGCAATCCTGCACACCACATGACCCAGCCAAAATACAGTTTTTAAATAATGTGCGATGTTTGCACAAGGGATTGGATTTTAATTGTTAAATCTGATGGCTCATATTTTATGCATGTGAACATATTGTTTGTTCACAAGGAAGGGGCCATGAGCTAGGCAATTGGAAATTACCCTTAAATTAAAGACTTAAGACATAAGTTTTACAAGGAAAAATATTTCAGGCAGACCATGAAGTATTTAAAATTTGACAAACCTAATGACCAACAGGCTTAGGCAAAGAGGCCAGTAATGAAAATGAGCCAAATGACATAGGTTGTTACTAAAACAACTGACAACCTAGTGAAGGGGTCAACAAAGAAACATAATGTGAGGGCTTAAGGCCTAAATAAATTGGGAAAGTGTGAAACAAGGGTGTAAGACCCTAAAACCTGAGGTCGAATCATCAACACAAGGGTAGAAGATCTTGAAAATTTTCAAGGAACCAACTAGAAAATGTCAAAATTTTGAAGTTTTATCAGAGATTACATCAACATCACCTACTGAAGATTCAAATTCTAGAGGTTCTTTGTCAAGATCCTCTAGTGATACATTAATGTAGGAGGATCATTTATGTCTTTTGGATTTAGTTCATTGGGGCCAATTTCTATAAGAAATCTCTTGTTTGTTTGTAGAGTCTCTCATTTTAGATCTAGAAGACACTATTGACAAGATACATCTTCTCTTTAAGGACCACTAGTTTTTCCTTGCTTCTACTATTTATACTTCATAATCTAGAGTTGCTTCTTTGAAAGCCTCTGATGACTTCTTGTAGTAGGATATTTATAGTCTTCTTGATTTAGCTTGGGATGATCTCTTGACAGGTATTTCAGACTTGTTTATGGAGACACTATTGAGTGTATTCATCTTCTCTTTGATGAATATCATTCTTCTTCAGTTTTTGTGAGGGAACACCATGATCCCCCTGTTCATTCTCTACATGATCATTCCGTACAATTTGACATGAGTGTGGATGATTTGGATCATCATTTGGAGAAAACATCTTCAAATGAGATACTTGAGTCTTTGACTTGTGTTCTACATCAGTCTCTAGGAGATCTTGATTTTTCATCTTCAACCTTGTAGCCTAGAATACCTAATTTTATTGTGACTTATTTTAGTGTCAACATGAAGAAACTTGAGTTGAGTTCATAGACTTCATATATTTTTCATTTTCTTCGTATATATTCCTTTTAGGACTTGGGAGATAACATGCATACACATTTGGTTGTGTTTCTTCCTAAGGAAAGGAATGTTGTTCAACATTCATGGACCATTTCTACATCTAGTTTCAAACATCAACCACTAGATCTCTTTAGCGGAGGCTACTTAGTCTTTCTTTTTTTCTCTCTCTATTCTAGAGGGTGTTCTCTCTCTTTTTCTTTTTTTTTGGGGGGGGGTTTCTTCTTCTTCTTTACGAAGAAATTTGATATGTACCTAACATGGACTCATTCTTCAAGACCCATCATCTTTTACATCCTCCTAATTTATACTTAAGTGGGGTGTTGCTGTAGGTTTTTATTTTCTTAGTGGTTTAATTCATTTTCCTTTAATCCTAGGTTTTTCCTTCACTTAATTAAGCTTTCTTATGATAATAAAGTGAGTTTATTATTTAATAACTAGGAGACAAGTGATGAGGTGTCCCCTTCCTTAAAGTGTGGAACCATTTTCCACTTTTGGTGGCATCCTCCACTTTTGGTGGTCCATCTCAACTTTTGTGGTTGATTCCTATTGTTTGGATTTTCCACCTACCTCATCTCCTAATTTATATATAAACTCAATACCTAGCTTGTATTTGCATCCATTCATCCATATTTTCATTGTATCTTGTTAGCTTGGAAGCTCTTAATGTAGCTTTTTTATATTGACATTTCATAATCTCTCTGAGTTCTAGTGTGCATTCTTTATGCTTTTATTTTCTTTTATAAAGTTCTTGGGTTATTCAATCTATTTTAGATTTCTAAAAAAAACAAGGTATGGTACCAAAGTGACCATCAAATATAAACCCATCACAAAGGATCACCTTGTATCTTACACTCCTATTTCCATAAACATGAACTACTAATTGTATGGTTAGAAATATGAGTGTTTTGTTCATCAATCTTCTACTCTTTTAGAAGATATTCGTAATTCCCTATTCGATGTATGGGGTAATGCATTTTAGTTTGACATACTCACCATAGATGAAGTAGAAGAGACTGGTCTTAGCACCTATTGCATTCATGAGGAAAATTCTCCTATCCAAATCTCATAAAAAATCAAGTAGACCTAGAGGGATTATGACAACTTTTCTTTGATGGCTCTATAAATAAGAACGATGTAGGTGATGGTGTAATGTTAGTATATTCGAGTAAGGAGAAATAATACTTCTATTTTAGGATTCAATTTAGGTGCACTACTAATGTAGTTGAGTATGAATCCATAATCCAATGTCTCCATTTATAATAAATTAGGAATACCGAGTTATCGTAGGTATCTGGAGATAGTCGATTGGTCACTCATTAGGTTAGAACTTAGAGAAAAACTAATAATCATTTTCTCAAATCCTATAAGAATAGGGTTTGGGATTTGATTAGGGGTTTTGAAGGTTTCAACATCCATTCTATCCCTAGAAACCATAATAAGAATTTTGATAGTATTGCAATAGTTGGTGCTCAATTTCATATCCCAAGAGATATTGCAAACAAAAGAGAGCAACACATTAGGATTGTTGTTAGGGATTCAATTTCAGATAACCAAGATAATTGGTAGGTTTTGTAAATGTAAAAAAAATTGTTAATTTTATAAAAGAAGCATAATTTCTTTGTAAGAACCAGTCTAAGCTACAAAACCAATATGGTAATCAGATTATACAGCTAAGAAATTTTGTTTTACCAAAGGCTCTCATTACCCTTGAAAGTATGTTTATCCTAGATGACCAAATGAAGTAGAATAAAATGAACCTAGTTACAAATAATGGCTGCTACAGCTCAATTACCATTGCATAAGGAAAGTCTCTAATTTTGGGAAAGGTACACTCTACTACTAAACATAAAGTTTTCATAGACCTTTGTAATAGATATAGTAATATAGTTGCATGGAATTATGAACACTTAGAGGGTTTTGACCCAAATATTTCCCAACATACTATAGAGTTGTACATACACGCAAAAACTACAAGGAAAGGTAAAAGGGCTATAAGCCCTAAAATTAAGCCCTTTTATAAGGAGGGAGTTAGCTAAAATCATTAAGGATAACATCATATTTCCTATCAAACATGCCTCATGGGTGGAAAACATTGTCCCTATTGGAAAGAAGAATGTGGAAATAAGGCTTTGTGTAGACTTCAAAAACCTTAATAGGTCCTCAAAAAAGGATCACTACTCTCTTCCTTCTATGGAGAAGATTCTATAGAGGGTCAGTGGTTCAAAAAGTTTTCTTTCTTAGATAATTGCTTAGGCTACAATAAAATTCTAGTCCAAGAATATTATCAACACAAGACAACCTTTACTACAAAGTGGGGTACTTACGCATACTACAAGATGCCTTTTGAGTTAATCAATTCTGGAGTGAACTTTTAGAGGGATATGAACATGGACTTTTAAGGTGTTCTTAGGTACATTTTTTTGGTCTACTTGGATGATATAATAGTTTTTCAAAACATGCAAGGGATTTCAGCCACCTTCAATAGGTCTTCAAAAAATACAAGGAATATGGTATTTCCCAGAATCTAAGAAAGTGTTTCTTTACCAATAAAGAGTAAAAACTGCTTGGAAACATTATTTCTAAAGATCATTTGGCCATTGATCCAATGAGAGTAGAGTACATCATATCCATTCCACTCCCCAATTAAAAAAAAAGAATACAAAGCTTCTTAGGAACAATTAATTTTGTGAGAAGATTCATTCCTAACCTTGCTACTTTGGTAAAGCCTCTCCCTTCCATGCTAAAGAAATATATGGCTTTTAGTTGGACCAAAGAAGTGGAGGATACCTTTGATGCTATAAAGAAATTAAGATTAGGCTCCCACCCTTGTCAATCAAAACTATGACAAGGACTTCATTCTTTACATTTTTGGAGGAGAAAGAAGAATATCAACCGTCTTTACAAAATTAAACAATGAAAATATAGAGCAACCCATTTCCTTCTTTAGCGAAGGACTTAAAGATTATGAGATCAAGTATTGCTATTTTGAGAATCATCTCCTCACTATTGTTAGGTAATTAAAACAATTTAAAAGAAACTTGTTGTCTAACAATAGAATTTAATTGATGGTTCCCCATGCTAGTATCAAAGTGATCCTTTTTGAGTAGAGATATAATTGAAAAAAGAGTTTGTTGGGTCACTAAGGTTATAGAGTATGACATTGGTATTAAGATCACCAAGCTTGTGAGAGGAAAGGGGTTATGTGAGAAACTTGTATCATCATTTCAGATTCCTATAGAGGATTACCTTGTGTTATAAGAGCACCAAGTACTCAAAATTCATACTTAGAATAGTTGGGTGAATGATATGACTACTGTTGATGGTCAAAATAACACAACAATGTTAAAATAGAATATTAGTACTCTATTTCTCCTGAAAAGAATAAACAACCTATAGCCACCTATCTTCCTTTATCTCTATATTTGGTTCTCAACTATTTTGATATTGTTCAGTGGCATATGCAACTGTAATATTCAAGGGGCCTACTAGTAAAGGGTACAAACTGCATTATATGAAATAACTTAACATTTTTGGTGGTGTAAATAAATATCAAAATATAGAATAGATCTTGAAACAACAAACATAAATGTAAATACCTTGTATTTAGACATATAAAATTCACAATGAGCATTCGGTCATAGTGCTAATTTAATATATACAATCATTCATCATCATTATTCTTTGAAATCAAATCAAAACAAATTACCAACTCATTACCAACATTCATAGATCAGAAAACATAATGAACTTGCATTCACAAATAACTCAATGAAATAGTCTGAGATTCAGAATCTTTTGTTGATTTTCATCAAATAAGAGACATTTATGAACAAAATTCATTGTCATACAAATGACTATTCTTCATTAACATTACCATTGGAATTCATTATGGAAACAACATAAACTATATTGAAAACTTGTAAAAAATGTCTAAGTATCTTTGCATAAAAAATATAAAATTTTCTGAAAAACTTTAAAACTATCCTAGATCCCTCTTTAGGTGGCTAATCCTTGCTTCAATGAGCCAACCTTTACAAAATGGAGAGAAATTCTACATATAGGCAATTTTTGGACTAAGTCATCTCATAAAAAAAATCAGATCCACAAATCATGGAGCAACTAGGGGAATGTAGGATGATTGTCCATCATGATATTTAGTTACTAATTGATCATCCCTTATCAAAATCTGCACTCAAGAGGGGGAAGATAGAACTGCTAGGATCTCTAGTTGAACTTGTGTCATAATCCTATAAAATAGGAAAGGGAGTTGTCCAACTAGCAATTCCTTTTTGATGCTCATTTGGAAAAGGGATATGCCACTACCACTTTATTCCTATGTTTTCTACTCAAGTATGTACTCATCATAATTAGTGAACACTTATTGGAGTGCATCCATCTCTAGCCCATCTACCCAACTATCTTAAGAATTTATTCTCTTCAATTCAGTAGAGGAAAAATCTTGCATATCTCCAAGTTTAATAATATCCCTTATCGAAACCTTTATTTCTTCCTTGATATCCATAAGCCTATCCATCAAGAGTCATCACCATCATCCCCTTTTTGCATCACATCCTCAAACCTACCACTCTATTTATGTTTAAGTTTACCAAGAAGGAGGGCATATGTCACAAGGATGTCTTCATTAACAAGTATAGCAATACTTGCTCCCAACTCCTCAACTTCCTCATGTAGATCCTTTCCAGCTTGTTGCACCTTATTCCTATGTTGATAAATAAATGAAGATTGGAATATAATAATGTTGATGGTATTTTCAATGAATTTTGCATTACCCTCTTCAAGGATGGACTATTCCAACAAAGTTTGTGTTGGTAGTTTATTGATATCTTTCAACTTCCTTAAATACTCTATATATTACTCCTCTTTTTTTCCAAGATTCCCAACATGTGAAACCATATCACTGACCAATTATAATGCACCTTCATGAGCTTTTAAAATATCAACAAGTAAATCCTATACTTCTTGATTTAGCCTGGAAATCCATCTATCCATCATTCTCACCTTATTTCTCATTTCAACAAGGTGGTTTGCCTCTTTCTTTCTTAACAAAATTGGTGTCTCAGGAGTAGCAGATTGTGAAGAAATAGGAGAAGAGAAATTTCTTAAAAATTTATGCAATTGGTTTACCTAAGATTTGAGCTCATCCTTCCTTTGCTTGTCCTTTACCATTATTTATTTGGTGGAAGAGGCTACAATATCAATGAGATCCATCTACTAGTTCCTACATTCCCCAAAAGAGAATATCACCAATTAAAATTCATTATCTCCATTGATCTGTTTCAAGAAAGGCTTTGTACATTGTTTACATTCCCCAGTCTGAAAAATCTAATTCCTCCTCTCCCTAACTAATTTTCAGAAATATTTATACATTACATACCAGGGGTCGTGACCCTTCACCTTTAGTTGCAACCACTTTACATTCTATGACAAAAATTAAAATATTTGATTAAGTTGCCTTATCGACAAATCAAATATTTAAAACTATAGTTCTATTTTTTATTTTTCACATTAATTCTTTTACCATCCTTATACTTTTATTTCCTCGTGCCTTTAATTTTACCGCTATACCACAGTCAACATGTTGACCAGTCGCAGTATGGAAGTCACTGCTCCCCATCGATCTTCACTTCTTCTTACCACTTCACCGTGGGCTCGTCTCTGACCATCCATGGTAACATGGTACTTGTCCACTGACTGCCACCTCCATCCACCGTAGTCACCGTGGTCTCCGTTAGAATCATGTGTGGTACCACGGTAAACCTTTTAACTGCTTGCTCGCTGCTACTGTTGTGGTTATCTCACCGCCACCACACTACGACAGTCAATGAATTGACTGTGTGTAGTGTGGCGGTGACTGTTCTTTGTCCACCACCCTAGCTGCTTACCTTCACCATAGCACCGCATGCCCTAAGATGACTCTCCATGGTGTAGCAGTAAGGGTTACCTAGATTGCCACTCACCACTACCTCCATACCGCGAGCCCATTTGTGGGAGGACGTGGTATGGAGGTAAAATATATATAGAGTCTATAAAGGCTTAGCGGTGGTAGTGGTATAGAATATTTCAACTTAGTAAAAGGTGGTGACATGAATTTTTCATGAGAAGATATGAAAACATTATAGGATCAAATGGGGGGAAAATATGATAGCTTATATAGGCCGAAAATGAGGTAGTGAATTAAGGGTAAAATCCTTCCTTAACATCATAAAGGGTGATGAATGATTATTTTATAAGAGAGACAGTCAAAATATTAGGTTCAAAATGGGAAAATCATTGAGATTTTGATGGAAATATTAGGTTCTAAGAAAGGGTTTACATTCGGGGAGTTCAATGGATTATGTGAATAGCATGGCATAAACAAACATTTTTTTTCTCCTAGAACCTTGCAATAGAATGAACTTGTAGAAAGAAAGAACCAGACTATGCAAGAGGCTGCCAAAACTATGATGAAAGAAGAAAATGTTCCTGATGTATATTAGAAAGAATCCATTCACACTATAGTTTACATTCTTAACATAGTTCAAGTTAGAGGTAACAACACTAAGACTCCTTATGAGTTGTGGACGGGTAAGACTCCTACTATGAAATATTTTAAGGTCTTTGGTAGTAGATGTTCCATTAGAAGAAATGAAGAAAATATTGGAATGTTTGATGCCAGATGTGACGAAGGAATTTTCCTTGGATACTCAAATAACAATAAGGGTTATAGATGTTTTAATAAGAGACTAAGAAAAATCGTTGAAAGTAATAATGTGAAATTTGATGAAGCTATATATAGACTAGTGGAGATAACTGAAGTTGAACTTGCTGATTGTATCTATGTGCAAATACAAGAAGAAGAGAAATAAGAGAAAGAGAAAAGTGAAGAAGAAGAAGAAAATCTAGAACTTGAACCTAAGGCTCCTAAATATGTTCAAAAAAATCATCCAGAGGAATAGATAATTGCAGACAAAAGTGAAGGTGTGAAGATAAGAAGTAAAGTGGTTGAGGTAAACTTGTGTTTACTCTCTAAGATAGAACCTAAGACTGTGAATGAAGCATGTGATGATGAAATTTGGGTTAGAGAAATGGAAAAGGAATTACAACAGATAGAGAAGAATGAGACATGGGAACTAGTCCCTAATATTGGAGTCAAAAAACACTAAGAAGGAGGGTGAATTAGTGTTTTGAAATTTTTTTAACTTATGTCAGAGAATAAACTTAATCCATCTATTCTTTAAATATTTCAAAGATAAATACATTCATGAATTGAATGCAACCATTAAAGAATTGAAATAAGAAAATTAGAGATCTAAACAATATTGAAGCATTATTACTTTAAAGAAATGAAACCACAAATGAGAGTAGAAGACAAAGAATGTGACAAGTGGAAAACTCTCTTGGGGTAGAAAAACCACTCTAGAAAATGATGCCTCACTGGCTTTACTTCAAAAAACACTGTTTACAATGCCTTACTAGAACATTTTAGAGCATCCACTCTAGGAGAACCAACCCCTTATACATTTATATATACCCATTTTAAGGATCACCAACCCCATATTCAAAAACTTAGAACAATAATATTTCAAAGGATTTCTTTGTTTCAAATACAACTTTCATAAACCACTCATTCTAACATATCTAATATCCTAAAGATTCACTCTGGAATCTCCAAAATACAAGACATATTATCTATATGCTCTACATCATATTTATAGGATTTCTATTACAAAAAAATTCACTAACACTTCAAAGAAAACCAAAAACAGTGATTAATCACTATTTTTTATATATTTTTACACATATGCACATATTCTCTCAAGTACCTTCACTAAAGGTTTCAAAAGAAATAAAATACAATATTAGTTATGCTCCAAGAACCCTAAATGTAATGATAGATGGACTAAAAATAAAGCATCTTTTCAACACAAAATGACTTCACCCACCAAGATCTGAACATAAACTATTACATCTAGAAAATTGCTCGAAATGATAATTGTTTTCCATAACACAATGATCACAAGTTTGAATGAATCAAACAACATTTGCATAAACCTAATAATGGAGAAATAAAAACTGAATGGAAAGCATGATAACCAGTTAGAAAGATTCTAACAACCCACTGACCCTCCTTCCAAATTCGAGCAGAAAGAAACAATAATTTACTTTTCTCACAATATCCAAAGAAAGAAATAATATATCATCATGCAATGAGGAAATCAAACAAATACCAGATATATTTGATGCCAACAACCATAACTGCCTCGATTCGAAACACCCTTATCCATTATTGAGCTTTTTTTGGCTCATAACTTGATGTCCACATTTACAATGAACGCATAAAAATCCTCTAGAATCGACCAAGAGAAAGATAAGCATAGATTTACAGTTATGGACAAAAGAATTCACCCTGGCAGTGGCTAGGGTTCCAAACCCTAAGCAATGTGAAACAAAATATTTTGCCCTAAAAAATATTTCTTTTGAGTCCATTTAAGATTTTTCCAAGGATAATAATACTTTGAAGTCCGATGAATCAAAACACAATTATTAATAGCCTACCATAAAGCTTATGAGTTCACTATCAAATTCATTTACCATGGACACCAAAACCATAATCTATTTAATTATTATTTCCAAACTCTCAATGCCATATCACAACCAAATAGACACATTTGATGCCAAAATAATGCTGCCAGGTCATCTCATGAGTAAGGTCAATGTCACATACATTATATGTTGTATCTCAACACCTCAATAATCCCGATACAAACATTGAGCGCAAATCAATATTCAAAACAACATTGATGTCAATGAAACAAAAGTTATAGTCACTGCAAAACATTACTTCCATGTGAATTCACTCAAAGTCAAATTAAGTGTAAGTGCAAAGTGATCGATACGGTAAGATCACCATTATTATATGCTCAAGGAAACCCAATATGGTTTAGATCACTTTTTTATGGTGACTTATGCCCATGTAGTAATTTTTTATTTAAAAATCCAATGACATTAGTATAATTTCATTCTATATGCCAAGAAAACAACCATTAATATTATACCAAACCAATAAGCCATGGAGAATATATAAATAGATGTGCATAAACAACATACTCAACCCCATTAAAATGTGACAATCAAGACCAAACCATATGAATTCCTTATGCACCTGAACCTATCAAAGATCTTATGATTAGATAACCTACTCAAAATAAATCCATCAGATGATCTGTAAAGGTAACCTGTAGCATGATCAATATTGTAAGTCCATCAAAAACATAAACATTTGCAAATGAATAATTGAAAGTGAAGAAGCATCGATCTGAAAATGGATGGTCATGAATATCCTAAAACTCATGTCCATGGTGTCTAATATGCCTAATCAAAAACACATGTCTGAGTTACCATGTATGCCACACCAAATATCATTCCCTGTTAAAATACCAAATCTCCTTAAATGAACAATTTGAAATACTTCAAGTGCAAAGACCATAGTAATTTCAATGATGCTAAAGCAAGTAAATTGAGTTAACAAAAAAACATCTCAAGAACTTAGTGTTGAACACCACTATAGCCAAATTCAGCAACATCACAAAACCAATCAAGAAACATTCACTAGCCAGCATCATCTAAACCAATCTACATCTTGTCAACATCCATGAAGAATATCATCACAATCCTTTAACTATGTAACTGCATATTACCAACCATGTGAATCTGCATATCTCGTATTCATCAGACTAAGAATCCAAAGAATAGAACAAGTGATAAAATTAACCTCACAAAATAGTTTAGGCATCAAGGATAAACTAACACTTCAACAACTGAAAGACAACAAACTCCCCCTTTGTCCTTGATGGAAAAACACATATCATCTCTCCCCCATTTTTCCTCAATGAAAAAGAATGAAAGAAGATAATGTGAGATTCCATGAATATAAACAATTGAAAGCAACCAACATAGTATAACTCAAGAGTCAAAGACTATCAACATATCATGAATTCAGCCAAATAAATTTGTGACATATATCTTCTTGTGTTACATGAGAAATCATAGTATTTTTGCATCTAGAACCCTAAAAGAACCTATCTTCACCAAATACCAACTATATAAACAATGTTAGCAACATGAATGACTATGTACCAAGGCATCAACTATGACAACATCAAAAGTATTATGAACTTCTCCTCCTAATTGAGATATCAAAGAAAACAAGATTCTCATTGGAAATCTCATTCAAGCACATGATACTATCACAATGTCACAAGCATTTACAAAAGCTTAAAAAAAAATCTCAAGATATTCCTACCAATTAGCCTTGCTCCCCCTTGGTCACTTACTGAGCATGGAAATATCAAAATTTTTTTCAATACACTTGAATATCTTGCAAGGCCTGATGACCAATTTTAAGATAAGCTAGAATATTTCTAACTTCTATCAATATAAGTTAGCTATGTTATTTTCAATAAAATTTTCATCCAACCTTTCAACAATCATCAATTCATGATTGACAATGCTACTGGCAGAAAGTCTGATTTGTGCTTCTATTATTACTATCAGGAAATGTCACTGTACTTTCTAAACCTTGATCCTTTATTTTCCAACTTCTCTTGTCTTTGTACAATAGTGACCTCAATATACCTTTACTTACTTCCCTTGAAGAAAAAATTTCTTAACACCCAGGTCTTCACAACTATTCCTCATTTCTACCTTTCTATAATACTCTTAGCAACATAATATCTTTGAGTTAATTTCCATATCTCTTCATTACTTCTGCAAATTATTGAACTTCTTGAAATATCTTATCAGTTATGTTCATTTTTATTTCTTTCACTCTCTAATTGGTTTAAGCAATGTTCCTTGTCCTTCTACTACACACCACAAAGTTGAACCTTCTCTATCAACATAAACCATCATAGTATGTTGTCTAAAATAATCCAAGATATAATTTACTCATATAGCTCAAATATAACAAAAATATTATCACAACATCATTATCACGCATATATGTGAGTCACATTTTCAACATGTCCTCTAGAATATTTATCATCTGATATTTGAATAAGAACACTTAACCTCAATCATGAATCTACGAAATTCCAAGAGCATGAGTGCAAACCAATGACAAAAAATTATCTTTGATACTCAACCAATTCTTCTTAGTGACAATGAATTATCAAGATGTATTCAAGGTTTGATTAATAACAATCTTAGCATAAAAAATAGTAATCCTTAAAATGCAGTCAAGAAGAAATTCAGATGGCCTATCATCAAGTTTTTCATATGATGCACCAGTATATCAGGAACAAATTAATATTTAACATGATTTAAACATCCTATATAGATTTCAAATATTCATGGCGACAACAAACATATGACATTTGCAGCTTCTGAATCGTTAAGAGTCAAAGAGGAGTCACTATCATTCAGAAACTTGTTAATCCAATGGCTGCAAAAAAACTTCCAAAATCACCAACATTTATAGATGTATCAAGATCTGTCCAAACAATAGTATTTGTTGATTTCCATCATTCTTAGTTCAATATATCATGTGTATAAACTATCATAATGTATAGATCCCATCTTTTCATTGCTAGATGATCATCGTTAATACTATCAACTCCTTGCAATAGACCAGACATTATTGTCAGAGATGAACACAAAAATTTATGAAAAGAATATAAAATTCATGAGGCAAGAGAAGACCACTGTCATTATCAACCACAATTCCATTCACCACATCAATCCCATAAGCATGAAGCATGATCAGAGATCCCAACAACTTAAATAATCAGACACCAAACCCTTTTTATCCTATTTACTATTTTGTCTCATTTGAACACAACATTGTTTATCAAAATTTTCTACTAGTCAACTTCAACAAGCTATCTTTTTCAAATACAATTCAGTGAGAGCCAAGCAATAATATCACTGATTCATCTATACTGCACCAAGAATAGGTATGAAAGCCAATATACAAGAACCAAGCACCCAAAAAGAACAAGATACTATAGAGATATTGCCAAAACTGTGATAATCATGACTAAAACTGACTAACCACCATGATCAAGAATACTAGGCACTCTTTATACCAAATGAGAAACCACTAATAAAGTACCTACTATCAAAAACCTTATCACTGTTCTTAAAGCACTTAATTACTGTTACACTTATCTTTCATAAAGATCACACACATGTTCTTTCCAAACCTTGGAAACACCCACTAAACTGATTAAACACCTTCAAAATCTCTCTAAGCAGTTGAAAATTAGTACAATAACCAACTCCCTCTTACCTCATGCTGACCTTTCAGGCAACAGTTGATTCCTTTTGTGCAGTATGCACTAGTTTAGTATTTTCATTTCCTAGGTCTTGTTTTCTCCTCCAAACCTATATGGGCCCTTTTATTTTTCTTGGTCAATACATCTACATTGTTATTTTTAAATTATGCCTTCAACTTATTCCTACACTGATGTACCTTATTCCCAAGTTTATAAAAATTAAAGCATGTGATATTATAACCAATTTGAGGACTAAAGGAATCATACTTTCTTGACATTTCAAAACTTCTATGATCATATCTTCCATACATCCTACAATTTACTTCTCGATGACCATAAGCATTACAACAATAGCAATATGCATGAAATTGAGAGTAGTTATACCTAATAAATGGAGGTCTTGATTGTCTTTTTGTCCTTTCATCAACACATTTATCTTTTGTCTAAGCAACAACAATATGATGACCAATATCAACCTTCATTCTTGGTGTTTTCTTGAATGTAAAACTCTTTCCATATGTAGTAGAAAACACTATCTCATGTTTATATTCTTTTCCATAGCTTTGTCCAACCGCATATCCCACTCCTATAGGATCCTTAAAATGCTTTTGTCTTCCCAACATCTCATTCAATAGATTAGTACTACAATCAAATTTCTGATTTTTACCTCATTGAACCTTGATACTTTCAAGCTCTTTCCTTAATGCAACTACTTCTCCTTCAAGTTTTAGACATTCAATATTATTAACCTCCAAACCAGACCTTACAACATCTACTATCCTCTTACATTCTTCAATTTGAATTTTTTGACTTATAATCATATCATCTTTAAGAGTTAGTTCTTTTAACAAGGAATAATTATCTGAACATTTATTTAATGAAGCAACCTCATTTTATAGTTTATTGCACAATTCATCCTTGTATTTTAACTTGAATTCCAATACATCTTTAGTCCTTTTTCTATCAACCATTTGAGCTTTTAGGAATTCAATAATCTTTTCAGATTTATCATAATTTTGGTTTAATACCTTATTAGTATAAATACTCTTTTGAAGTTGTACCTTAATTTTCTGATTTTCTTGTTTATTCCTTTTAAGTTCATCTACGGAAGCAAGAAGTTCTCCTTTCGAATCAAATTCAAACTCATCACCTTTATATTCCTTTTCACCAAATTCTTGTTCAAAGTCACTTACTAAGTGATCTACTTCTTCTCCAACTGCAAAATCACTTTTAGTATCAAATGACAAAGTTATTTCTTGAGACAAATTTTCGCTAGACTTGACAAGGGTTTATTGATCAGTTTTTTTCTTGACACTAGTGGTTTTCTTTTGACCTTTGTTTCTTATTAACTTAGCCATAATGAATACTCCACGACCAGGAAACCCTAAGCTGGTTAGAATTATGCATGAGTATGGATCTATACACTAACATCAATTGAAACTAGACATGTCACCATAAAACACATAGTCTATATCATTCAAACATAATTACTTTCTTGAACTTGTGACATGTTTGATAAAATTCAAAACAAGAATCAATCCTAGGTGGTTTAGACCTATATGAGAAACCTATGCTCTGATACTAATTGTTGCAATTAGAAAACACTGAGAGGGGGAGGGGGTGAATAAGTGTTTAAAACAAATTTTAACTTTTGTCACAAAAATAACTTAATCCATTTATGCTTTGAATATTTCAAAGATAAATACATTCATGAATTGAATGCAACCATTAAATAAATGATATTACCAAATTAGATATCTTTACAATCTTGAAGCATTATTACTTAAAAGCAATGAAACCACAAATGAGGGCACAAGAGAAAGAATGTGAAGAGTGCAAAACCCTCTTGGGGTAGGAAAACCTCTCTAGAAATTGATGCCTCACTTGCTTAACTTGAAAACCCACTGTTTACAATGCCTTACTGGAAAATTTTAAAGCACCCACTCTAGGAGCACCAACCCCTTATACATTTAGAAATACTCATTTCAAGGAGCACCGACCCCATATTCAAAAACTCAGAACAATAATATATCAGAGGATTTCTCTATTTGAAATACAACTCTCACAAACCTCTCATTCTAACATATCTAATATCCTAAATATTCACTCTGGAATCTCCAAAATACTAGACATATTATATATATTCTTTGCATCATATTTGCGAGATTTCACATAACTTTTTATTAGCACTTCAAAGAAAACCCACAACAGTGATTAATCATTGTTTTTATATATTTTTACACATATGCACATATTCTCTCAAGTGCCTTCACAAAAGGTTTTAGAAGAATCAAAATACAATATCAGTTATGTTTCAAGAAACCTGAATGCAATGACAGGTGGACAACAAATAAAGCATCTTTTCAACACAAAATAACTTCACCCACCAAGATTTGAACACAAACTATTATACCTAGAAAATTGCCCAAAATGATAATCATTTTCCATAACACAATGATTATAAGTCTAAATAAATCAAATAAAATTTTCATAAACCTAACAATGGAGAAATAAAAACCGAATACAAAGAATGATAACCAGTCAGGAAGATTCTAACAACCCATTGACTCTCCTTCCAAAATCGAGAAAAAAATCAATAATTTCCTTTTCTCATAATCTCCAAATAAAGAAATAATACTTGATCATGCAGTAAGGAAATCAAAAAAATACCAAATAGATTCGATGCTAACCACCATACTGCCCAGATTCGAAACACCCTTATCTGCCATCGAGCTTGTTTTGGCTCATAACTTGTTGTCCATGTCTACAACGAAGACAAAAAATTCCTCTAGAATCGGCCAAGAGAAAGATAAGCACAAATTTATAGTAGTGGAAAAAATAATTCACCATAGTGGCGGCTAGGGTTCCAAACCCTAAGCAATGTGAAAACACAAGATTTTTCCCTAAAAATTATTTCTTTCAAGTCTATCGAATACTTTTCCAAGGATAATAATACTTTGAAGTTTGATGAATCAAAACATAATTATTAACAACATATCATAATGCTTGAGTCTATTGTCGAAGTCATTTACCATGGATTATGACACCATAATCACTTTAATTATTATTTCCAAACTATCAATGCCACATCACAACCAAATACACATAGTCGGTGCCAAAGCAATGTTGCTAGGTCATTTCATGAGTAAGTCCAATGTCACATACATTATATGTTGTATCTCAAAACCTCAATAAGATCGATACAAACATTGAGCCCAAATCAATATTCAAAACAACATTGATGTCAGTAAAACAAAAATTATAGTCACTCCCAAAGATAACTTCCATGTGACTTTACTCAAAGTCAAATTCAATGTAAGTGCAAAGTGACCGATAGGGTAAGATCATCATTATTATATGCTCAAGGAAACCGAATAGGGTTTAGATCACTTTTTGATGCCAACTTATGCCCACATAGTAATTTTTTTTTAAAATCCAATGACACAAGTATAATGCCATTCTATATGCCAAGAAAACAACCATTAATATTATACCAAACTAATAAGCCATGAAGAATATATAGATAGATGTGCATAATCAACATACTCAACCACATTAAAATGTGATAATCAAGACCAAACCATATGAAGTCCTTATGCACCTGACCCTATCAAATATGTTGTGATTAGATAACCTACTCAAAATAAATCCCTCAGATGATTCTGCAAAGGTAATCTGTAGCATGATCAATATTGCCAGTCCATCAAAAAAATAAACATCTACAAATGAATAACTAAAATTGAAGAAGCATCAATATGAGAATGAATGGTCATGAATATCCTAAAACTCATGTCCATGGTGTTTAAGATGCCTGATCAAAAACAAATGTCTGAGCTACCATGCATGCCACACCAAATATCATTCCCTATTAACATTCCAAATCTCCTTAAATGAACAAAATGAAATACTTAAAGTGCAAATACCACAATAATGTCAATGATGCTAAAGAAACTAAACTGAGTTAACAAAAAAAAATATCAAGAACTCAGTGTTGAACACCATTATAGCCAAAGTCAGAAACATCAGAAAACCATTCAATAAACATTCAATAGACAACATCATCTAAACCAATTTGTATCCTTTCAACATCCATCAAGCATATCATCACAATCCTTTAACTGTGTAACTACATATTACAAACCATATGAATCTGTATATCATGCATTCATTAGACTAAGAATCCAAAGAATAGAACCAGTGATAACATGAGTACCATAAAATAGTTTTGGCATCAAGGAAAAACTAAAACTTCAACAACTAAAAGCCAACCCCTAAACTTACAAACAAGAATGTAATTGGTTCAAAATGGGTCTTTAGAGACAAGTTGAACAAAGATGGTGAAGTGGTAAGAATTAAAGAAAGACTTGTATGTAAAGGATACTCATAGGTTGAAGGAATAGATTTTGAAGAAAAATTTGCACCTATATCAAGAATGGAAGCCATTCAAATGTTATTGGCACATGCAGCTCATAAAGACTTCAGAATATATCAGATGGATGTCAAATCTATATTTCATAATGGGGAACTGGAAGAAGAAGTATATATGGAGCAACCCAAAGGATTTTCACTATCAGAAAAATTGAACATGGTTTGTAAGTTAAATAAAGTATTATATGGACTGAAACAAGATCTCAGAGCTTGGTATGCTAAATTGGATAAATACTTGACAAAATAGGGATTCAACAAAGGGTCTACAGATACAAATCTTTACTTAAAAGTTGAGAGAGACAAAATAGTGATAGTTGTTGTCTATGTTTATGATATCATTTTTGGTGGTAATGGAAGTATGTGTAAGAAATTTTCTAAAGAGATGCAAAAGGAATTTGAAATGTCTATGATTGGTGAGCTAAAAAAATTCTTTGGGCTTCAAGTTAATCAAACTGACAAAGGGATATTCATTTCACAATCAAAGTATGTTAAGCAATTGTTAAAGAAGTTTGGAATGGATGATTCTAAACTAGTATGTACCCCTATGGTAGCTGGATGTAAGCTGAGTAAGGATGATGGATCTGCTAAAGTTGATCAGAGAATGTATAGATCCATGATTGGAGGATTGTTGTATCTTACTACTACTAGACCTGACATTATGCATGTAGTATGCTTAGTTGCAATATTTCAAGAAAAAAAGAAGGAAACAAATGTTAAAGTTGTGAAGAGGATATTCAAATATCTTAAAGGAAATCCAGATTATGGGCTATGGTATCCAAAAAACAATGATTTAATGTTAAGTTCCTACACTAATGATGATTGGGTTGGATGTGTACATGACATGAAGAGTACAAGTGGAGGAACATTCTTTCTTGGAGAAAGATTAGTTTCTTGGTTGAGAAAGAAGAAAGATTTAGTTTCTTTATCCACTACTAAAGAAGAATATATTGCAACAGTATCTTGTTGTACATAGGTACTTTGGATGAAGCATACTTTGATGGACATATGAATGGTGAGTGATGAACCTACTTCTATCTTTTGTTACAATACAAGTGTTATAAATATTTCAAAGAATCTAGTGATGCATTCTAGAATAGAACATATATCTATCGAGTATCACTTTTTGAGGGAGAAAGTATTAAGGAATGAAGTAAGACTTGAATATGTACCTACCAAAGAATAAGTTTCAAACATATTCACTAAGGCCCTTCCAAAGGATACTTTTGAGTATCTTGGAGGGAAGATAGGGTTGTTTTCCCCTCATTCTTTGAACTAAATGCACATGAAAGTTCATCACTCCAATGGATTCATAGAATCTTTTGTTATGGATTGATGATTGGTGTCTACTCCTCAAGGGGAGTAGAGAACTACATTGTTGTAGTATGTGATGTGGATTTACTCCTTAGGGGGATTGAATAGAGCTTAATATGGATGTCCTCTCCCATTTATTTCAAAGGGGGAGAGATAATCCTATGAAAATTGTATGCTTGGTAGGTTTTTTCTTCTAAAAATCATGTAGGATATGGGAGAGAGAATCATGTGAAACTTTTATTCTTGGTAGGTTGTCGATTCTAAAATCATGTATGTTGACTTTGATGGTTTTTCACATCATGTGTTTCCATCAATGACAAAAGGGGAGATTTTTGCAAGTATGGATGTGTTTGGTGGTGTTTTCATTAAATTTTTCATTAATGTCAACACTGTACAGGTTGAGTAAGTTGGTTTTTACCAACTTCTTTTGAGAAAAATTGAAATATAATGAAATTTGTGTTAAATTGTTTTTTGAGCATGCTCTCGTATTGTGGTCCATGTTTCTTATTTTTTGACCCAATGCCCATATAAATTTATGGGTGTGTTGCTAGGCTTAAATGGATCATATACTCCAAGTTTCAGCTTCTAGTTTTATGGAAATAAAGGAGTTATGTTCACTAGTGTGTGAACTTGTTCATTAGAGTTATCTAGTTATTGACTGGGATAAATGTTTTGGCTCCATAGTCTTCTGTTATTTGGCCTCAGATCTTGTAGATCTTGGAGATTATTCCTTTTTATGGTTTCTATGTTTAGACAGATTTTCTCATGGTTTGGATCTGTAGAAGACCTTCTCCAGAGTTTCTGTGTTTTGTTGGTTGTCCTGGTTGAATTGGTAAAAGTGTTCTTTGCAAATGAAGTTTATTGAAGTTATTGTAGATATATTTGAGTTGTTCTCAGAGATGGTAATAAGACTAGTGAAGCATGTTGAGAAATCCATGTGTATTTATCTTTTTGGTGATATGTGTACTTCAAATTTCATTTGTGCTTTCATTAGGTTTTTTCGACCTTGTTTCTACATGTTACATTTGGTTTTTGCATCAACTTGAGGAAATGTGTGTGTGATCCAAGATGTTGTTTGTGTCCTAAATTAAACATGCATTAGAATTAAACATGCATTAGGTCCCCTCATTCTTATCCACTATGGTAATGTTGAGTAGATGACCTATCTTGAATGTGTAAAATGGAATTGTATAAGCCGACCTTGGAGAATGTTTTTAAGGTTGAAGATAGTATAAGAAAAAGTTGAGTTGTAGTGAATTTCATATCCATCCATCATTCGATTTGAGAAAAAAAAGAGTCTGGAAGAGAAAATTGAGGCAAAAGTACTTCATTGTATTCATAATCTTCTGATCAAGTTGCAAAGTGTATGTAACTTCTAGTGGTGGATCATTATCTATTTCTTTGTATTTTTGTAGGCAGTGAGCCTTTGTATTTGAGTAGTGAGCCGAAGTATTCAGTATTGCATTACTACTATATTTTGTGTTAATCCTCACTATTTTTTTTCCCTCATTAGCATTTTCCATGTAAATCTAGTGTCTTTGGTATTGTGTTTCTATTATCTTCATTTCATGTTCATACTTAATAACAAATTGAAGATAAAGTGGAATTGATTAAGTTAAGAGTAAGGCTTTTGATATAACTGATTCAACCTCCCTCTCAATTATCTTGTACACTTCAACAATTGGTATGAGGACTTTGGTCCCTTGATGAAAATCTTAACCACTTGAGGTAGATTATATGGTGCACAAGTTGAAGCTTCCTATGTTTGATGGAGCTGATTATAGTGACTAGAAATAAAATATGATATGTTATTTGATTTCATTCAGTTTTAATAGCTAGAAAGTTGTGGAGACAAAGTACTTTATTCTAGAAGTTGGACCTTCCACTGTTGATGAAGTTGCAACCTTTGAAGAAAATGAAAAAGAAAAGTTTGCTATCTTTAGTGCACTATCTAAAACTGAAAGATCAAAATTTATTTCCTTAGCTACTACAAATGAAATGTGGACAAAAGTGAAAGATATTTATGAAGGGAATGAGAGAGTGAAGCTATCAAGGAAACTAACTACTAAGCAAAAATTTGAGAATCTAAGAATGGAAGATGGAGAAGACATTGCAAGATATTATCAGAGAGTTGAAACTATAGCAACTGAAATCAAGAATCAAGGTGGCACCATGAAGGATGAAGATATAAATGAGAAGATCTTGATGACCTTACCAAAAAATTATAATGAAAAAGTATCTACACTAGAAGAACAGTATGATCCGAAGACATTTACTAAGGAACATCTATTTATTGTCTTGACTGCATTTGGGTATGTGGAGGATCATGATGGACCAAAAAGTGGTGATATGTAAGTGATATGATGACCCATGTGGCTGAAGACTTTTTTTTAACCCAAAATTGATGAAACGAAAAGAGATTTTAAAGGAGATTCTTAGCTTTCCATCAATATAAATTATGCTTTACTTTAAATTTAATAAATAATTATTATTCATTTTCTATTGAATTACAACTAAAGTCTTGATTGATAGGCTGATTGAAAAACATCTATATCTTTCAAAGGGTATCATATTTTTTGAATCCGAAACATGCATCACTTTCTATGCTTCACATAATATAGGATTAAAAAAAAAAGAATTGAATTTCATGAATTTTTGACCCAGTTAAGGTGGTTAGACGTATGCATGTTTATATTTTTTTTAAGTTGCAATAAAAAAATCATAATTAATTATTTACTTGGAAAAATATTACAAAAAAATATGCATCACATTGGGACATGAGTCTTCTACTTATATCTAAAATCTTATAAAATAATATCATCATTTTATTGTCGCTAGGGTGGTCAGACAGACCCCTACTTCTTATTTTTTCCCTGAAATTTAAGTACTACTTCATTGAAATTTCAATTTTTCACCAAATAGATTTTTAAAAAATAAAAATAACCCTAGTATTTTAGAAACTAAATTCAATTTTCAATAGATACTATTCTTACATATTTTTGAAATAATATAGTTAACTTATTCAAATTTTTACGTCAAGTTGCCTAACTCTGATTTTTCTGAATTTTATTGCCACTTAAGGGCCTGCTTTTTCCATGATGATCCTGCACATGCCCATTTGAGATGAGAAAATTTGCAAGGGAAAAGGAGAAGATTAAAAAAAAATTTAAAGCCATGAAGATAGAATATGATGTTGATGATGAAAATACAAAATATCTAGAAAAAAATTTCACAAGGAGATTGAAGAGAGGTAGTGGTAAATACAAAGGTAAGTTTCCCTTTAAATGTTCTAGTTGTGGAAATATTAGACATTATGAGTCAAGATATCCTAATAGAGCTACACAAAAGAAGAACAAGGATAATAATAGTAATTTCAAGGATAAGAAGGATAGGAATTTCAAGAAGTTGTATTATGTTAAGGAAGATGCAGGAATTTATGAAGATGAATCAGATCTTGAGGAAGACAAAGATGAATGATTGTTTCTAGTCTTAGAAAAGAAATATGCAAAATAACCTAGTCCGGAGTGTAAGAAGAATGAATCAGAAGGTACTCTGGTAACTACTTTTCATGCCAAACAGGATGAAGACTTTTGGGTAATTGATAGAGGATGTTCAAATCATATGATTGGAGATAAGAGTAAGTTTACTAAACTTGAGAATTATGATGGAGGTATAGTCATGTTTCTGAGATGATTCTAGTGCTAAGATTGTTGATAAAGGAACAACTAGCTTTGATGGAAAACATAACACTAATGATGTCTACTATGTAAAGGGTATAAGGAATAATATTTTAAGTGTTGGAAAAATGTGTAGAAAAGGTTTTGAGCTTGTGTTTTAGGAAAACACTTGTGAGATCATAAAAGGATCTAGAACTGTGGTTGCAATTGGAAGAAGAACTCATGGAAACATCTATAAAATCAAAGGTGGTGACACTCAATGTTTTGTTTCTTAGATCAGTGAGAGTCATCTTTGGCACCGAAGGATGGGACATGTGAATTTTGATAATATGGTTAGGATAAGTTCTAGAGAAGTTGTGAGAGATTTGCCTAGAATCACAAAACCTTCAAATTCAATTTGTAGAAGTTGTCAAATGGGAAAACAAACAAGGAAAAATATTAAAACAAAGGATCAATCATCTATCAAAATACTTGAGTTAATCCACTGATATTTGTGGTCCTAAAAGAAAAGGAATCGTCAATGGTGACTAGTACTTTATGCTTTTAATTGATGATTACTCTAGGATGACATGGATTACATTTCTTAGAGAAAAGTCTCAGGATCTTGATATATTCAAATTATTTAAGGAAAGAGTAGAAAATGAAGTAAACTTGAGAATTAAACGCTTAAGATATGATAGAGGTGGAGAGTTTACATATGGGGAGTTCAATGCATTATGTGAATAGAATGGCTTAAAAAGACATAATGTTGCTCTTAGAACCTCACAATAGAATGGAGTTGTAGAAAGAAAGAACCAGACTGTGCAAGAGGTTGCTAGAACTATGATGAAAGAATCAAATGTTCCTGATGTATATTGGAAAGAAGCCATTCACACTGTTGTTTACATTCTTAATAGAGTTCAAGTCAGAGCTAACAACACTAAGAATCCTTATGAGTTATGGACTGGTAAGACTACTACTCTGAAATACTTTAAGGTATATGGTAGTAGATGCCACATTAAAAGAGATGAAGAAAATATTAGAAAGTTTGATGCTATATGTGACAAAGGAATTTTCCTTGGATACTCAAATAATAGTAAGGCTTACAAATTTTTTAATAAGAGACTGAGAAAAATCATTGAAAGTACTAATGTGAAAGTTGATGAAGCTATGTATAGACCAATGGAGATAACTAAAGTTGAACCTAATGAACCTATCTGTGCGAAAATACAAGAAGAAGAAAAAAAGAGAAAGAACAAAGTGAAGAAGAAGAAGAAAATCTAGAACCTATACCTCAGGCTCCTAAATATGTTCATAAAAATCATCTAGAGGAACAGATAATTGGAGACAAAAGTGAAGGTGTGAAGAAAAGAAGTAAAGTGGTTGAGGTAAACTTGTTTTTACTCTCTAAAATAGAACCTAAGACTGTGAATGAAGCATGTGATGATGAAAGTTGGGTTAGAGAAATGAAAGAGAAATTAAAATAGATAGAGAAGAATGAGACATGGAAACTAGTCCCCAGAACTGCAAACAAGAATGTAATTGGTTCAAAATGGGTATTCAAAAACAAGTTAAATGAAGATGGTGAACTGGTAAGAAATAAAGAAAGACTTGTATGCAAAGTGTAGATACCGAAAATTGGTCTAGGCCTGCAAGTACATATTCGACATAATTTTCCATAGTCTGTGGTCATGATTAGATAATGTTTATTATTTAATTACCCTTTCTAACACATATTTCCTCTATTAATTAAATACCCCTTTTTAATTAATTCATTAATTCACAAATAACCTTTATTCTGCTTGATTAATTAAATAAATCATATTTGTTTAATTATGTTACTAACTAATTAATTCTTCCTTCTTAATTAAATATGTATTATTTAATTAAACCTCCTTTATCTATCAATTAAGTAATTTATTATTTAATTAACCCCTTTGTCATACTTCAACTATAATTAAATATTTATTATTTAATTATTCAATTCCACCTTACAACAATCAAATTAAATAAATTATCTTTATTTATTTAATTAAATCTTTTATTTTCGAATGTTGAATTAAATTAACATTTAATTCAAATTTAATTATCTATGTCACATTCTTCTATCAATCAGTTATCTAAATCATTCACTCACATTCTAACTCAAGATCTATTTTTAGTTCTCCAGTTATCTCTGGACTCAACATCTGATTATCTTTATGAAAGGACTCTCTGTCACGACTAGTCAGTTAACTAGTTCCAACTCATACACATGATCTGTTTTATTAATTAAATATCTTTATTTAATTAATTAACTCATGTTTGCATTCGAATGCATTAGTCTTCAAGTTCTAACTTTGGCTTTTGCATACAAAGTCTATTTCTTCTATTTTTGGAGATTAAGATCTTGAACTTGTGTTCTAACTCATGTTCTAACTTAGTCTTTATCTTCAGTCTTTCCTAAACTCGTGTTCTAACTCACGTTCAGAACTCACATCGCATGGAATTCATCAATCTCATCCATCGATCTCTCTTTCAATCTGAGCCAATCATTCGAAAACACAAAATCTATAAAATGGCCTGTCATAATCATTATTCCTCCTCTCCTGAAATCATTCATTTTTTCAGAAGAGACTTAACTTCGATATTTTGCTTAGACACTTGACAATACTATACTTGCATTCAAACGCATAAATCTGAGGACAAGAATACTAAAAAGGAAAAATGGAGAAGAACAATCAAGATAATTCGAAGGGATGAATGCATATTCAGTGAGATCATTTTGGTTTTATTAGTTTAGTTTATTTCCTCGTTCTTTGTTGTTAGATTTTAGATTAGGATTTAACTTTGTTTATCGAGTCATGCTTGCAGAAAAATCTATGATGTTACACAAAGGATACTCACAGGTTGAAGGAATAGAGTTTGAAGAAACATTTTCACCTATAGTAAGAATGGAAGCCATTCGAATGCTCTTTGCACTTGCAGCTCATAAATACTTCAAAGTATATCCGATGGATGTAAAATTTGCATTTCATAATGGTGAACTAGAAAAAGTATATATGGACCAACCATAAGTTTTTTCACTATTAGATAATTTGTACATGGTTTGTAAGTTAATGAAATAATTATATAGATTGAAGCAAGATCCCATAGCTTGGTATGCTAGATTGGATAAATACTTGAAAAAATAGGGATTCAACAAAGGGTCTGCAGATTGAAATCTTTACTTCAAAGTTTTGAGAGACAAAATAATGATAGTTGGTGTATGTGTTGATGATATCATTTTTGGTGGTAATGAAATCATGTGTAATAATTTTTCTAAAGAGATGCAAATGGAATTTGAAATGTTTATGATTGGTGAACTAAATTTCTTCCTTGGGCTTCAAGTTAATCAAATTGACAAAGGGATATTCATTTCACAATCTAAGTATGTTAAGGTTTTGTTAAAGAAGTTTGGAATGGATGATTCTAAACCAGTATGTACCCCTATGGTAATTAGATGCAAGTTGAGCAAGGATGATGGATCTGCTAAATTTGATCAGAGCATGTACAGATCCATGATTGGAGGATTTTTTTATCTTATTGCTACTAGACCTGAGATTATGCATGTAGTATGCTTAGTTACAAGATTTCAAGCAAAACAAAAGGAAACACATGTTAAAGCTGTGAAGAGGATATTCAAATATCTTAAAGGAAATCTATATTATGGGCTATGGTATCCAAAGAACAATGATCTCACTTTAAGTGCCTACATAGATTTCACCTTAAGAAAAGCAGAGTGTGGAAGAGCGAATTGATGCAACAATACTTCATTGTATTCATAATTTTTTGATCGAGTTGTGAAGTGTGGGTAACTTATAGTGGTGGATCATTATCTATTTCTTTTTATTTTTTGTAGGAAATGAGCCTCTCTTTCAAGACAATGAGTCCTAAGGTAGTGAGCCCTTGATTTGGGTAGTGAGACTTTGTATTTGGGCAGTGAGCCCTCTGGTGGTGAGATTGTGTATCTAGTATTGCATTACTACTATATTGTGAGTTAATCCTCATGTGGGTTTTCCCTCATTAGGGTTTTCCATGTAAATCTACTATCTCTAGTATTGTGTTTTTGTTATCTTCATTTCATGTTCATACTGAATAATAGATTGAAGATAAAGTGGAATTGATTAAGTTAATAGTAAGGAATTTGATACAGCTGATTCAGCCCCCCTCTCAGTTATCTTGTGCACTTCAAAAATTTTCCACTCTGATAATAATGCTTCGACCTGTGATTTCTCCAGTACTGGAAGTCTATTGATCCAATATTTTGATTAAAAATACCCTATCTTGTAAGACCTACTCAGAATATGATAATATGTTTCATCTTGACATCAGTTGCATCCACTGGCAAGGATTTAGTTGACTAGTTTGTATTGTTTGAAAGGTATAGTTACTAGTAGTTTCAGAAATAGTGTCCTTCTTATACACTAGCTCTATAGGATAGTGTTTTGGTCCACATTCTATCTCATTTTTTTTTTATCATTATAGGAATTTGTACATAGTTTTGAGACTATAAGATGTATTCTACATTGAAGTTTCATAATGACATATGAAAGCATTTGGAAGATATGAATGACAATAGTTTTATTTGAAGACAACAATGAATTTCTATACAATACATAGATGTAGGAGATTCAACATTTTCTCATTTTTTATTATCATACTGTGTGATGGTGAAGATAAGTAGTTTGATGTCGTATAAAGGAGAATTTGTTGTGCTAAGGATTTTTTTGTGTAACACACATGATGGGTTGTATGTTGATAATGATGATGATGCCCCCTCGAGAGGATATATGGGTTGGAAAAACACATATATGCTCTTGAAATTAATGAGATGATAAAGGAGTGATAAAATGATTGATACAAGATAAGAAGTAGATGAAAAATAAAAATGATACGCTATGCTGCAATAAAGTGAGCAATCATATGTTTGATAAAGCACTAGACGTTATGCACCAAGGTATAAGGACCAAGGTGATGATGTGTCTTGTGCCCCAGCATAATACAACCTTGTCTAGATGCAAGATATGAATATTAGCTAGGAGTGATTCAGATTTGACGCAAATACAAATTGAAATGATAACACACACAAGAAAGCATGAACAAATGATACAAAAATAGATAAGGTATCGCCCCTATCAAGATGTAAACCGATGATTAATTGATTGATTGATTGGTTGATGATGATAGTGTTTTCATTGCGGGGAATGATATATCCCTATATTAACACAAGGATGATTGATTGATTGATGATAGTGTTGTCATTGCGGGGAACGATATGTCTCTAGATCAACACAAGAATGATTGATTGATTGGGTTTACAACAAGATTAGGATGAAGACCAAAATGTGATTGGATAATTTGACTTGATTGATTAGCTAGCTTGGTTGGTATGGATTAAGGATTGACTTGCATTTGGATTATTTCTCAAAAAGATTGAAGATGCTAGATTTGAAGATTTGGATGATGATTGATGAATTAAATTGAGGAATGATTTACTTGGAATGATTTTGATTGATTGGATTGATGATGAAATGATTTGATTTGATGATTTGATGATAATGATTAGATTGATTAGAAGAATGGGTTTCATTAGAAAAAGTGATGTGATTGATTAGAAGAATGAATTTGATTAGAAGAAGTGATGTGATTAGATAATTTAATGAAGAAATTGATTTGGAGAAGTTGAATTGATGCATTGAATTGATTGGAAGAAGTGATTTGGTTTGATTTTATTGCTTGGATTGTTCAAATGTTTTGATTTTTTTGGATTTTTCCCTGACCTTTTTCAAAACAAAATTACATGTTTTGGGGATATTTTGATTTTTTGGGATTTTTTTAAGCCCTTTTTCAATTTGTTTGCATTTTTTTCAGGACTTTTTTGAAATGTTTTGAGATGTCAATGGATGAAAATTTGGGTAGCCTTTGTGTTAAATACCAATGAAAAGGTAAAACCAAGTCTAAGTGCAAGGAGATAGAGGAGATTGATGGATGAAAGAGATGGGTCATAGGATAATGGACAAAAGACTCATGATATATGGATGGATAAAAATGAAAGGTAATAGTGAATGAAATGGGTGTATGCATCATAAAAGAGCAAGGATGTGATCTCCAAAGACTATGCTGCATAGGAATAACATGCCCCATTCTAGGTACAATACTTAGGATCTTTCATGACAAAGCTTATGACACTAGAATAATGATAGGCTTGTTTAGAAGGATGAGGTATATCAAAAGATATCCAAATCATGTTTCAACATTTTGGCCCATATTTTTATCAAGATCAAAATGAGGAAGAGAGGGTGAATGGAATCAATATGAAAAGTATATGGGTATGATGGCTAAAGATGGTAGGATAAGAGATGGTAAGATAGGATAAAAAAATGATCTAGTAGGATGAGACAACATGCCCCCAAGTGTAAGTGGCATAGAAGATAAACCTACACATGATGCATGTTTGCTAGGTTTTCATCATGGTACTTATCTAGGGTGCTTGTTTATCAGTTTTTCACCATTGGATGAAGGTATTTCTCTTTACTCTCTTTGTTTTCTTTTCTATTTTTATTTTTTTATTTTTTTGAGTTTTGGATAAGAGAAGGAGAATATGGATAGGAGGGAATTGAGTTTCTAGTTCCATGAAAGATGATAGTCCCACTAGAGATGGATGTCATCGCATGGACCATTTCAAATGTGCTCATAGATGTTGGTAAGGAATTGCATGAGTGTGAGATGGATTAGGTAGATGATGGATTATGATGTGGGTTATGGAGGGATTGGTTGATTGCGATGTGGATTATGTTGGGGAGATGAATGGGAGGCTTAGAAAAAATAATGGAACATAGGAAGGTGGTGGGGAAGATATGTAGGATAATGAGTGAAGGGTGAGGAGATGGAGGTATGTGGAATTGTTGTGAAAAGGAAGGGAACCATGACCAATGGTTTCACACACTATGATAACCATTGAAGTTTTTGATCTGGAGGGAGTGTAGGAAGCAATGGAGATGGTTGAATAGGATATGGGTGATGAAGTGCTTTAGTTACCCACATAGACTTAATGTTTTTATGACTTTTATTTTGCTTGTGGGATGGAATATAAGATTCTTTAATAGAGTGGTAATGGGAGGTGGAAGTGGATAGGTGGTATTTTTGAGATGTAGATGCCTCGCTTGACTTGTTTTCATTTTTCTTAGGGACCCAAATCATTTTAGTTTTGGCCTTTTATTTTGGAGGTATGAGCTTATATTGCTTTTTGGATGGATTTTTATTTGTTTCTTTGCTTTTGTGTCCTAAGGAATGAGGACACTTCATATTTTTTTATTTATAAATAGAGACATCAAATTTTTTTCTTTTGAATCCCATGGGTATGGTGGAATGAGTGGAAGCTTCATGTTTAGACAATGTGTGCATTTATTGGTCATGATTAGTATTTTTAGAGGATTTATGGATAGGTGGATAAGGGGATTGGATAATGGGGATATTAGTTGTTGGGAGTAGTGGAGGTAGAATAGATGAAGGGATATTAGGAGTTGGAAACAATGGTGGAAAATTTGATGGTGGAAGGTGCATGGTCACATGCTTTTGACATTTGTAAGATGATGGAGGAGGGATGGCCATATATGTTTTAGGCATATGATTGGATTTATGGTGGAAAGAGGACTTATGATGGATGGAGGAAGTACTAACATATTTAGATTGGTGTCCTTGGGGTGTATATCCAAGGCCATAAGATCATGGAGGGACCTTGACATGGATGGGCTCCAAAACACCTTGTTCATGAAGGCCTAAACCTTTATCTTGATAGTTCATGTTTTGAAGCATGCGATGGACAATGGGACTAGGTGTGTTTTGGACACAAGACTTGAGTTAATTATTAGATGAAGAAAGTGAAGTGGATAAAGGTTGTTGTTGTTCTATGGAGGAAAAATCATGAATAAAAATGGATAGACCAATAGGACATGGCGATGGATTTGAAATGGGGTTGAGAGTGGATGTCGAAGGGTCACTAGGATCTTGATTATGTTCATTTAGATCCACACTATTGGTTTGATCTTCTACATTTACTTGGGAGGCATGTGTCTCAACATGACAAGTGGATATTGCGAGATCATGGATAGGACTAGGTAGGGGGTCTATAGGAGAAATGGAGGTTTCTTGCTCATGGATAGGTTAAGTTATAGGATCTTGACCATGGAATGCATAAAGTTGGATAAAAGGATCATCATGGCCTTCGTGACCATAGGTAGGATCTAGATCATAGAGGGAAGATTCATCATGAACAGGACCAAGTATTTTATGAGTGGGATCATTAAAAGGGCCTAGATATTGATTAAAATGAGAGGTTATTGTTTCCTCATGCTTAAGATAGTTCACTTGACATAGCTCTTGGGTTTGAGTGGAAATAGAAGTGGAAGACTCTAGAAGAGGCTTGGTATGCTCTTGATGATCAAAAACATGAGGGCATGATGTAATGCTACTTAGAAATATAATATCAATAGGTTGTGGACCACATGATGGAGTTGGAAGAATAGACATGACATTCAGAGGTTCGTTGGTAAGCTCATTAATGGGTGCTTGACATGGGGATGGCCTATTTTGTTCTAGTAGTCTTTGGAGAAAAATATTAAAGGATTCTTTGGTTGATGGATTTGGTGTAGGACTAGTATGCTTTGAAATAGGCATTTTATTAGATGGTGATGGAGGACTAGTAGATGGAATGGTGTATGATTCCAAACTTATGGAGGTATTTTCCTTGTCAATAGTATCATTAAGGTGACCTAAGATTTGAACAAATTTTTCATCATCACTAGGATCTACAAATTTCTCATCATCACTAGGAGAAAAATTTGACCCACCTTGGAGGATATATGGTTTTGGATTATCTTCATGATTAGGTGAAGGGGCTTCTTGAAGTATGACCTTGGGCTTGTGACTAGAATTGTTAAGGATTAGGACCATTTTAACAAGTGCTTGACTAGGATTAGGGTGATGATGATGATGTGGAATGATTAGATTGTATGAATTGGATCGATTAGGATGAAATTGATTTGAATGTGATTAGAAAAAGAATGATTAGGATGATTAGAATGATATGTTTATGTGTTGGTGTTTATAGCTTGATATGAAAATCTGCAAATAAATGATTACACATGTACACACATGAATCACACACACAAGACACATAAGCAATTTTGAATTTGAAATTATGAATGTGATGATTAAGCACGTACTTGAAGAAGAAACATCAAGAAGTTCTAGAACTAGTCAAGTGGGTATAGAAAATTAGGTCTTAAGCTAGGATGCACGAGGTTGAATAGGGATAATTTGAAAGAAAAATCCTACCACACAACCAGGAGAAAGGGGTAACCCACCCTTCACCTTCACTTCCCAAAGGTATAAAGTTCTTTAGGGTTTAGCTAAGAGTGACAAGATTTTAACTTTCAAAGATGCATGTCTTTTGATTCACACCTTGATTGAGGTTGTCCCTAGGGGTGATGAAATCCCCTAGTAGGCCTCCTATGAAGGGTATGACAAAAGAAAACCAAGTGAAGTGTTTTTTATCACACACGTACTTGATTCACACTCCCAATTGTTAATTGCCCTTTATAAAATTGAAATATGTGTAAAACAATTCAAACACTTGTTATTTTTAACCCAAAGTCAAAATGTGTGATGGAAGACAATGGTTCTTTTTAAGCCCAATTTTAAATTGTGATTGCAAACAATCTGTTTGTTTTAAAGCCCCAAATTGAAGTGTTTTTCAAACTAGATTGATTGATCAAATGAGAGATAAAGATAATAGAATGAGTGTACCCAAAAGTTTTTTGCTTTCCAATCTGATGTTTATGATTGATATTGCTGCTACTACAACTCGTTATGATCACCTACAAAATCAAAAAAATAAAATTATAATGCAACCATAAACAAAAAAAAATCATTAGAAAATTGCAATTTCAGATACATGTTTTTAACATAGATGAATTAGATTTGATTATTTGAAGATTTTATTAATCTGAAAAATAAAAAACCAAAGAAGAGACCCCTAATAATTTTTTGAGAGCTTTCTAGAAATGTAAAGAAATCAGAAAAATTCTCTGTTTCGCGCCAAAAAGTGTGGATTTGTGAAAAATATATAGAAAACAAAGATCAAATTATTTTGCATTGTATTTGACCTATAAATTAAATCTATAAAATAGAGACCCCTATTAAAATTTTAAGAGCTTTTTACATTTATGAAAAAATCGTGGATTTGCATTCAAAAAGTAAATTTTATGAAAAAGCATAAAATAGTGATAACTCCTACAAAAATGGTGATAAACTCTCAATTGTTTTACTGTGGCCTCTTGAGATGATGTATAGGAATTTGTGAAAATATTGAGGAAAAGTGCGTAGCCATTTGGAAGATATGACAGAATTTGTAAAACTTGGTTTTTTGTCCAAAAACTAGCAGACCTGCAACAAAAACTTAATGAAACCTACAAAAAAGAAAGCTAGATCAAAGGATTCACGTCGGGTTCACCAAATGTAATTAGGGTAAAAAATATTTATAGCAACATGCATAAAAAAATTATAATGAAAAACCCTAACAAGCACAATAGAGCACAAACTAGCATGAAAATTAAAACAAGAAAACAAAGCAAAGTGATCTCAAAGCTAGATTTGATTTATCTCTATTGCTCTTCTCCACTTGCCTGAGAATGCAATATTTTGAAAGTTTGATTGTTGATTGCTCAATTTCATAGCATAACAATGAGATGAAAGATAATAGATGAAAAAAAGATAGATAGATAAGAAGATTGAGAGAAATTTTGGCAGAGTGAGGATACTAGAAGAAGATCCCCCAAATGGCCTGTTAAAGGCTTGATTTATAGGAGAAGGCTGATTCGACTCGATGGCCAAGATTAAAAGTAAAATTTGTGATATGTATGGCTAGGATTAAAAGTTTATTTTAATGTCTATGACACACATTAAGTGGGTTATGACATGAGGCTAAAATTAAGATATCAGGAATAGTGAGATTCTATTATTTATTTTGAAGGAAAAGATGCTTATGATGCACAATGAATGGGGGTAAAAATAGGATGTGAGTGAGAATCTCATAATTTAAATAGTAAAATTATTTAAATTACTTATGCATGTGAAGAGTTGTAGTCATGTGACACATGTTGCAATGTGACAATAAGTGGGGGATTAATTCAAATATTTAATTTGAATTATTTTGAGACATGTGAAAGAGGAATTAATTAAATAAATGAGATTTATTTAATTAATTGGGAAGGTGATTAGGTTGCATAAATGGGATAAGTGGGATAACATAATGACCATGGATAAAATATTACAAAATGTCTTACAAGGTCATGTATCGACTAGGTAATATTATAACATGGGCAATTTTGGGTGTCTATAGGTACTGATCCAACACTTAGTCATTTTTAACTAAGTGTTGCCACCAATGCCAAAGGGGGAGATTGTTGGCAAGAGACACTAAAAATTTCATTTGGTGTTGTCATTGATGGAAAACCTAGTTAGCAATTTGATCCACAGTTCAAAATTTTCTCATACCGAAAGTCTGATCAAAGTTATATGATTAACTGTCAAGAAAGAACAAAGCATCCGATAAAATTGTGTTCATCGACTCATATGAATTTTATGATATCATTTTGAGTTGTGGATCTCAGGGAAGGTTTTTTGGTCTATGATCTCTATTATTCTTGAATCTTAGAGCCTCATATCGATCCATGTGTGAGTTAGAAGATTTAGTTGATTAATTTTATGTTTTACAATGCATGAAGGCTAACTTGGTGGATGTAGCCGTTGTAGATAATTGAGGAGTAATTTTTTGAGAGTTTTTGTGTTCAAAAATGCTGATTTGGATTATTACTATGTTGTGGCCAACTTTTTTTGGTGCGCAGTGAGAATAAATTATGGATTGAGCCAACAATTTGAAAACGTTTTCATTTTTTTTTTGGAGCCGATAGGTAGTGATTAAATCTTTAGTGGCGGATATATATAAGTGATTTTTTATACCATTTGAATATATATGTGAAGTGTGTGTGTATATGTTTCAAATATCAAAAGGATTGTAGAATTATTATGCATAGTTTCACTTGTGCATAAAATGATTTGTGATGTGAATTGAAGCAGAAGAAAGCAAAAGAGCATAATCATATAGAAGGTCAAAAAAATGTCTAATGTGCTTAATCAGAACTATAATTGGGAATTAGTAGATGCTATTCTCTTAGTTCAATTCTTTAGATGGATTTAATTTGAATATTTTTTAAGACAATCTTCATTTATGAGTAGTGAGCTCCAGGCAGTGTGCTTGAATGAAAGTGCATTCCCATTTTGTAAACACTTATTTTTGAGTATACTCATATTGTGGATTGGAATTCGATGGTGGTTTTTCCCTTAAGAAGGTTTCCACATAGAAATCCTTGTGTTATGGTGTTGTGGTTGTTTGTCTTATGTTCATTTATATTTATTTTGGTTGAATGTTATTAATGATTTTAGGTTCAGATTAATAAAGTTAAAAAGTGTAGAACACTGATTCACCCCCCCTTAGTGTTCCTTGATTCCAACAAAAACACAATTATGAATTTTCAACATGTGAGCATAAATTATCAAACCTTGATATTTTCAAGTAATTCCTTGGACCTGTAATGATAATTAGGAGGAAATTATTTAATTCTTGCAAAATAGCATCAAGATTTGACCCGAGTGCTGATAGGTGAAAAAAAAAAGTTCTTTGTTTTGCATGAAAATTGGTTTTCAACCTTAGAATAGTACCCCATGGACCCCTACAAAAAGGATCTCATCCAAACCTTCAAGGATTTTTATTTTTTTTTTGTTTGTAAATTATTGACATTTTTTTAACAAACTTTTGCCATTAAAATATCCAAAATTGGAAAAGTAATGACTTTGATTCTTCTTACACATTCCAAATGCTATGTCCATGAATGCCCCTTCAAAATTAATTTACTCCAATAATTTTGAGTTTTTCATTAATAATTTTTGAAAACTACCTATGAAGCCTTAAAATGACAATCTAACAAAACTGAATTTTTGTAAATCTGAACACACCAAGAGATTTACAAAGTTGAGAGATGCTACATGAACCCCAAAACAAACCAACTAAAATCCAAAATTGGAGCTTCTTTTTGGTTGATGTTGACTACCAATCTAACTAGATGCTCCTGCATCAGACATGTCAGGTAGGAAAAAAATTGTGAGTAGAACTCACAAAATGGAGTGGAGTAGTAAAATAACTCTTTCAAGTTGTGGACAACTTGTAGTGAACTCCATCACTAATTTAGGAAAAATTAATTTCTTCCTCTACCTCTTCCAAAAATTAGTTGGGATACTTATCATTCTCATCCACCAAGTGTGCACTCTATTCATCCTTCCTGTTGACTCGCCTCCATCATAGGCAATCCTCCCTTTCCACATCTCTTCTTCACTTTTTTCATTCTTCATGGGATCCAACCCACCAGAAACCGACCACCTCCACCAAGTTCCTCATGTACCATCATCTACAACCTCTTTACACAAAATTGCAGCTTCTTTATACCCATTCACAACTACAACTTCAATTTCCACTATTTCAATCTCTTATTTAAATGGTAAATAATCATCACCTCTAAGATCAAAATAAAAATTAACCTTATCCCTTTTTGCTACTCCAACATCATCTTCTTCATCCTAAAAACCTTGCATGTATGAATCTTTGCAAGGTTGTTTGAATTTATTCCATGTATTCACATCCTCCAAAGGAGCATTCACTATTGCATTCATGACATCATCAAACATTTACCTTTCAAATACCTTATCCAATATTTTCATCTCTTGTTACAACAAGAGATAATCATCTTCCTCACAACCCACTTATCAAATCTATGCCCATCCATGCTCATAATTTATGATTACAAACCCTCTTCATCCACTTCACATAATGCACTCCATTCACATGTTATCTCTGCAACTTTCGCCTGATCATCTTATTTACCTGAATGGGCTACCTCCACACATTCTTTCTTAAATTTTGTAGACACTTGAATTTTGACCACTCACATATGGTCAAATTCACCCTCACATTATTCTATCTCACATACCTAAGCCATATTAATTAAATAATTTATTATTTAATTAATATTTCATTTCAGCCTAATGTCCCTTAAGGTATTTAATTAATCAATCAAATACCTTACCTTCTTCCTCTCTAAATTAAATAGAGGTTTAATTTATTTAATTTAGTTACTTTATCTAAATGAATTAAATAAAAAATTTAATTCACCTTCTTATCTCTCCTCATGTCATCATCCTCCATAATCCTCTTTTAATCCAAATTAATCTAATTAGCCTGTGATTAGGGTGTGCACCTCCCTAATCATCATTAGGGTCACATCCTCCATAATTTTCCACTTGCCTCTAATCCTTCATTAGTCCATGTAATCTTGAATTTGCACAACCTTAATCACTAAATTAAGATAACCTTATCCTCATGCCATTTATGGAATGTGTCCCTAGTCAAATATTATTAAATTCTCTCTCCTTTTGGATAATTCATCCTCTTCCCCATGTGAATTTAAAATTCACATTTATTCCCCCCATGAATTTTAAGGATTTTAAATTCCTTTTCTCGGCCCCATGAGGATTTTGGAGAAATTTTCAATTCCTCATGTTTCTGTTTCCATTTGATGGTCTATCATATCCTAAAGGGTAGCTACTTCTTATACTCATAGACCCTAGGCCAATGGCCAACGAATAGGAGATGACTGATTGACAAGCCTCTCCTCTATAATTTAGGCAATACAGAACCAAGGTGGGTATCCCTATACATTAATGCAATCATCACACTACAATGGTGGAAGGCCTTCAGTGGGATAAATCATCTACACAACCTTTACTACTAACAATGGATTTTGGTAGTGTGGAAAGGGAAAACATGAAAGAAAATCTGAACTAAGAAAGTAGGAAATGTTTTGAATTGAAATATTTGATTTTTCCCTAGCTTCATACTTTGTGAATATCCTTGACCAGTGCCTAATCCAAACCAAGTAAGGAATGAATTAAACTCCTACAACAAACCAACCATGTATTCTCATAACCCTACTACCTTGCACCAAAAAACCACCAAAAGGACAATCATCATATTACCTAGTTATCCACACTGCACCACAATACCCTCATTATCTCTATGAAAGAATTTGAACTGCTCCTTGAATGATAAGAAAACATAAACAATAATTCAAACAAAAAATGTGTTTGAAGCATCAACACAACCCTTGATTATATTGATTCAAAAGATATTGCACACAATATTTGGAGAACATACAGATTGACATATATAATGAAGCATAATACAAATTTTGTATGGTGGTCATCTATTGTTATTACATAGAATAACTCATTGCATTCCCTATCTATGTCCAAAGTACTTACCCTATTCAACTTGACTCAAAGAAAACAATTATAGAGAGCATAGGAACAAAATTTGGTAGGAAAACACTACACCAGACCACTCAGGTTGGAGATTAGAAGTCCGAAATTAAAATAAAACAAAAAAAATTGCCTTTATAGTGTAGGTATAACTTATAATTGAATTAAAACTTCCAAACCCTAACCCAACTAGGGTTACAAAAGAATGAACTACAATTAGATTACAAACAACAAGAACTACCCCCAAAAATCAAGCAATAACTGGCCATAAATGCCTCTAACATCTTGAGAACACTCCACCATTGATGGCACTCAAAAATAAGCATGGAATCCTCAACAAATCTATGATAAAAATGGGAAGAACATACCCTGACAAGGAATACAACCACTGCAACACTTCAGGAAATAAATGGTGCTACTCAACAATCACTTCAGCCTTAGAAGAAGCACAAGAACATGATCTAAAGCCACTTGTAGTTGATCTGGTAACTGATAAACAAACTCACCATTATTGTGCATTTAACACCTAAAAATAGGAGCAGATAACTATTGGGATACCACACTTTGAATTGTGGCTATTGATTCTTCTTAATTGTGCCAAGATCCAATGCCTATCACTCATTGCCTATAACTTTAAAACTCGACCATCAGATTTCAACCACTTTAAATCTGGGTCACTCGATCACCATTGGTAACATGACCCACAACAATGATGTGAGTCATCCAATCATGCAAGTTTTTTGTGCCACCTGGTGGCTCTCGGCACATCCACTATCATTCACCCTCCCACCTAGGTCCCACTAGAGACATGTGTCAACAGCCGCTCAACCCGCTAAAATATTTTAATGAATATTAAAATTGAGCAAGGATTGCAGTGAGTGGTCAAGATGTAACCACATCCCCAAACATGGATGGTCAATCTAGGATCCCACCATTATATCAAGGCTTGAAGATCATGGGACCCATGCCACATACATGCCACATGTTAAAATCCCACTCGCTCAGCTACTTTTCAAGGAACAATAATTTATTCCCATGGGGTTAGCGAGGAATGACTAAGATGTAATCAACTATTTCACTTTGATATCTATCGCTCAATAATAGACCCACTTGCAGACTTATAGGTTTAATACACACATGCATATAATTCATGACTTGAAAAAATTTCTTCCCTAGGACATAAGACTTAAGGGATTAAGAATATTTTTGGCTTGTGACTTAGGAAGAGATCAAATATTTCAAATGGGGCAACAACTAGAAAGAAAAGGTAAAGGGGCTAGTGAAAACACGACCACCTAGACATAAGTTATAAATTGGATGACTGACAACTTCCAAAAACAAAGAGATCGCTAAGTTGCCAAAAAACCAAACCTCAGAACCTCATGTTAGAGGTTGTGAATTTTTGGAAACTCGTGACTTGTCGATAATAAAGAGATCACCAAGTCGGGAGGTTACGAAACTATAGAACCCCACAACATAGATTTAAAAAATTTGGAATCTTGCAACTTAGGAAAATGAAAAAATATTAGAAGGGGTCATGGATTAGTCCAATGAAAAACAATGACATAAAGTCACGAATTAATGGGTAAAGCCTAAGTAGGCACAAGATGCCAACAGGGTTTTAGAACAAAAGTGCATGCCAAAGGTTTAGGGTTTTAGGATATAAGGGTTTAATCCGTTTGTGCAATTTTTGGACCCTAAATAGACAAAATGGATGAAAGACAAAGGCACAAGGAAAAAAAAACAATTGGAATGACTATGGAATCTATAAGTACCACAAATGGCTCAAGTTGGGGACATTTGTTCAGGAGGAATAGAGTGAGAATTCAGATCTCTCGAGAAGTAGACCATAGCCAACCATTGGTCCATGGAGTCGACCTATTATAGAAGACATCATTTGATAGCCCTATTCCACCAAATAGAAAAGGTAAGTCAACACTTACCCCTGTCAAAAACTAACCTATTAAAGGATTTGATCTCCTTCAACCAATTATTGTTTTTGTCACACCACAGTAGCACAAGTAGCCTCCTTCCTATAGAAACAAATGTGTGATCACCCTTTTGCAAGTGATAACTTGCTTCATGTTTTTCTTTGTTGTTACATGGTAAACACATCATATAGGCCATCTCACTATGACTCATTGCATTTTCTGGTTCTATATTCAGTGACAAAAAATGAGAACAATGATCAACACCATATGAAATTATAGTTTCCTCATATCTGTTGACCACCTCACATGAATTAAGGTCGAAAGAGAATGCCTCCAACTCACATTGAAAATGAAAATATTCCATCTCATCATGTTGAAATCTAGAGGGAAACTCATCCTTAAACAAGTCAAACATAAAACTTTGAAGCTCGGGTGCACAAGGGACATGAGTAGCCAAAACATTACCTTGTTGTTGCCCATCAAAACTGAAAGCATCATGCTTGGAGTCCTAAATATTGATGTAGATCTCATCAACACATTCATTTAAATCATGAGACATTTTTTGTGAAGAGCTATAATTTTCAAATTGCCTCTCTTTTTCATCCTCTTTGTAATATGCTAAAGTGCATGTATCATAAAAATATAAACTATGAAAAACATCTATAGAAATTACCTCAACAACATCACTCTACCATAAAAAAATTTCAGCCCCATTATCATGAGGAAGACTATGAGTTGAAAAACTTGAAAAAAATCATCATATACATCCATATGATCCATACAATAATACTCCTCAAGTGCAGACTCATCATAAATAACATCTTGAGCTATATCAACATTTACTTCTTGATTTTTATTTTCACCTATAGCTACATCTATGCTATCCTTATGAAAAAATTCAATGGAAACTTCACAACCCAAACAAGGGATATGATAAGGTGACAAATCAAATAAGGAAACAACCTCTTGTTCATCACCCATAGTAGACACATGTTCGTCTTCCCAGTTGCTACAAAAACTAACAATCATATCCCACACTATCAAACTGGAAATCATCATTAGACTCATCATTGTTGCTTTCTTCCAATTCAAAGGAACCACACAAAATATCACACTCATATAATATAGAGAGAAATATCTCTCTCTCCATTGTTTCATCATCAGAAAAAGGTATGACACTAGATTTTTTCATCACCTCATCATACCTATTGTCAGATAGACAACTATTAATCACTTTACCAAACTTATTTGTGAATCTATCTTTAAACTTTAACCATGAACAAATAGAATGAAGAGGTAGAGTAAAAAACCAATCCTTAGAATCATCTTCTAATGTTCTTACAAATAACTTCAAGACAACATACTCTTCCTCTATTTCAACTTCCACTAACAAGTCAGTGAAATCTTGCCAATGTCTTTATGTTGATTCTTCTAAACTACCTCTAAAATTAGGTAAATATTTATTTATTTCCCATGGAATAGAATGTGGATAACCATGGATTTTACTACAATAAAGAGGGTTATATATCTCGAAATGAAAAAGGTTTCATTTCAGGACATGAATGTGGTTCACATATGATAGAATAGATAGTAGATGGGGAATCCATTTGATGATAGATTTTAAAGTCTTAACCCTCTACAACTAGCTACAAAATATCCAAATTCTTGTTTCCCTTTTGAAATAGTACCTTAAAGAACTGTATAATGAACAATATTTACCAAAACGTTTTTGTAGACATTTATACAAAATGTTGCAATATAAAAATACCTAAAAAAATTCTACAACCAACTCTTCTAATGATGTGGAATATTTTGTAGAGTCTCCACCTCTTTGAAAGGGGAAAAGATATTCAAGCAGTAGAGAGTTCCTTCCAAGATGAATATATTTTTGAGTTCTCTCCACTAGTAGAGTACCAAACTTCAAGAACACACTAGAAAATTTTTAGCAACCTACATCTTAAATTATGTGGGTCCCTTTACAAGCATCTATCCTCCTCAATAAGGTAGAGTATATTTTGAGTTTCTCACCCAACGATTACCCATTTATCTTTATCTTCCTTAGATCATGTGGTTCACAAAGAGGTAGAGCATATATTCATTTTCTCACCCAAATATTTCTTAACTTTAATTATTCTTTTAAGGAAAAATAGTCCTCTACTAGATCTTCTCATGTTGTCCCCAATAGAGTCACAAATTTGTTGGTGTTTCTAGCTGATTTTCTAGCATCTCCTAAAGGGTAGCTACTCCATATAATCAGAGACCCTAGGTAAGTGGCCAATGAATAGGAGATGACTGGTTGGCAAGTCTCTCCTCTACACTTTAGGATAAGTAGGGACAAGGTGGGTATCCCTATACACTAATGTAGATCATTACACTACAATTGTGGAAGGCCTTCAATGGGATAGATCATATACACAACCTTCACTACTAACAATGGATTCTAGTACTTTGGAAAGGGAAAACATGAAAGAAAATCTAATCTAAGAAAGATGGAAATTTTTTGAATTTAAAGATTTGATTCTTCCCTACCTTCATACTTTGTGAATCTCCTTGACTAGTGCCTAATCCACACAAAGTCAAGAATGCAATAAAATCCTAAAATAGACCAAACATGGCTTCTCATAACCCTACTACCTTGCAATAGGAAACCAAAAAAAGGAAAATCAGCATGTTACTTAGTTATCCACACTGCACCACAATACCCTCGTTATCTCTATGCAAGAAACTAAACCACTCCTTGAATGATAGGAAAACATAAAAATAACTCAAACAATAAATTTGTTTGAAGAATCAACACATCCCTTGATTATATTGATTCAAAAGATAATGCACACAATATTTGGAGAACTTATATATTGACATATATAATGAAGAAAAATAAAAATGTTGTGTGGCAGTCACTTATTGTTATTACAAAGCATATATCTTTACATTCCCTATGTCCAAAGGAATTAACCTATTCAACTTACCTCAAAGAAAAGAAATATAGAGAGTATAGGAACAAAATCTGGTAGCAAAACTCTACACAAAACCACTCAGGTTGGAGAATAGAAGTCTGAAATCGAAAAAAACAAAAAAAACTTTCCTTTATAGTGCAGGAATAACTTAGAATTGAATTCAAAATTTTGAACCCCAACCAAACTAGGGTTACAAAAGTTTGAACTTTGATCATATTATAAACAACAATAATTCCCCCTAAAATGGAGCAATAACTGGCCTTAAAGGTCTCGAACATCTCGAGCACACTCCAAAATTGATGGCATTCAAAAATAGGTGTGGAACCCCCAAGAACTTCATGATCAAAATGGGAAGAACATACCCTAATAAGGAATACAACCACTGTAACACTTCATGAAATAAATGGTGCCACTCATAAATCACTTGATCCTTGGAAGAAGCACAAGAAAGTGACTTGAAGCCACTTGAATTTTCTCTAGTAGCTAAGAAATAGATGCATCATTACTACGCATTCAACACCAAAAAATAGGAGTGGCTAATAATTGGGAAACCATCATTTGAATTGTGGTCTTTGATTCATCTTAATCATGCCAAGATCCAACACCTATTGTTCATTGCCCATAAATTTAAAACCCGACCATAAAATTTCAACCATTTTAAATTTGGGTTGCTCGATCACCATCGACAACATGACTCACAAAAACTATATGAGTCATCCAATAATGCAATAAATTCATGCCACCACATGGCCCTTGTCACATCCACCATCATTCACCCTCCAACATAGGTCCCACAAGAGGCATGCATCACTAGCTTGCTCAGCCCACTGAAATATTTTAATGAATATTAAAATTGAGCAGGGAGCACAAGAAGTGGTCAAGATGTAACCAAATCACCAAACAAAGACTATTGATATACGGGCCGAACACCATCACAAGGCTTGAAGATTGTGAGATCCACACTAGATACATGCCACATGGCAGAAGCATTCTCACCTTGTTTCTTTTTAGAAAACAATATTTTATTCCAATGGGGTTTAGAGGGGAATGATTGAAATGCAATCAATGATTTAACTTTTATATCTAATGTTTGATCATAGGACCACTTGCACATTTAAAGGCTTAATTTACACACATTTGTATAAGTCATGACTTAAAAAAATGGCTACCCTAGGACATAAGACTTAGGGGATGAAGAATATTTTTGGCCCACGACATAAGAAGAGATAAAAAATTATAAATGTGGCAGCAAAGATAAAGGCAAGGTAAAGGGGGCGGTGAACACATGATTGCCTAGACATAATTTATAACTTAGATGACTGAAAATCGTTGAAAAAAAAGAGATTGCTAAGTTCGAACAATCTCGAACCTCAAAACCTTTATCAAAATTTGTAAAGTTTTGAAAACCCATGACTTGTTGATAACAAAGAGATCGCCAAGTTGGGAGGTTGCAAGACTCTAGAACTCCATGACATAGGTGAGAAAAATTTGGAATCTTGTGACATAATACAATGCCAAAATATTAGAAGGAGCCACGACTTAGGCAAATGAAAAATAATGACATAAATTCATGACTTAAAGATTCAAGCCTAAGCGAGCATAATATGCCAACATGGCTTTAGAACAAAAGTGCACACGAAGGGTTAAGGGTTTTAGGATATAAGGGTTTAAGCTCTTCACATAATTTTTGAACCCTAAATAGACAAAAGGGAGGAAAAATAGAGGCACAAGGAGCAAAATATAATTGAAATGGCCATGGAATTTACAAGTACCACCACCACACTTGTCTTCTCAAGGTACATGTGGTTACTTTTTAGTACCTCTGCCTCACCTCCACTTCATCTCCTTTTGTACACCTCATTTGACACATGTCAACATGAGATGGCTTATGAGTTCTCAACTGACACTAGCCATTTAACTTCTCCACCTTGGATGCATCCCATTCCTTCATTCATTTGGAGGAACTTCCCCTAAAAGTAGTGGATTTTCCCTCATTTGGCTAATCACACAATCACACAAGAATTAAATCAAGCAAACACTTAGCCAATTTCATACAATCACACACTATCAAGCATACGTCCATTGTTGCAGCCACTTAGAGCCATCATCTTGCATCTAACCAACTACCTACATTCACCATTGAATTCTCCATCATCTTAGCTTCATTTTTCACTAGGATTTGAGTCATTTTTCTAAGAAAGGTGCACACAAATCAAGCATCAAAGGGTCAACCAACTCAACAATTCAAACAAGGTAAAATGTATCATTTCTTGTATTTTTGTTTCAATTCAACTAGGATAATTAGAAGATGTTGTAGTGTATTTCTTGTTTTGCATTAATTTTGTTTTGTATTATTATAATAGGGAATTTCACTTACACACATTTTTTTCATTCCCAGTGTGACCCATGTCACAGATCTACTTTCATGTTTTTTGTTCTTCAAGATATTGCAGGTTCAAATTTTAGACACAGAGGTGAATCTACCCTTGATGGGATATTTTTTCTAGCATAGGGGCAGCCCCGTAGTAAACACGAGAAAATACACTTCCGCCCTTTTTGAGAAAAGGTGAATTTGTGTCTAGTGACCGAGACCAATAATTTAGAAGCAAATATATTGTGATGAACTAAATAGGATAACTTGCTAGAAGAAGTGGAAATCCCACTTTGACTGCAAAGGTGAATACCTTCCTACCTCTCCACTTAATAGGTGATTATGATACCACCCATCTCTTGAAAGGGTGAACTTTAATCTAGAAAAAATGGTGAATTTGCTTCATGGGGAGGAAAATTGGAGGTAATCTAGAACATTAATTTTTTTATTTAAGATTCCATTTAATTTTGGATTTGGGTACTAATCAGCTAACTTGTTTTTCTATGCTTTTGATATTTTACAATGTATGTGCAACTAATAATACACCCAAGATTGGATTTCAAAACTACTAACACATGTGTGGCAAGATGAGTGCTTGAAGCCCTTAGTTAGTTCTATTTACTATTTTTTAGACTAGCTAGGAACACGTGCACTTAATTAAAGGGTCAAGTAACTTGTTTGTTGTGTTTTGGAGTGTGTTGTTGATGTATGATCTCCCCTTTTACCATACGATGATCCTAGTGACCAAAAATCACAACTTGTTCTAGTCAAGTTAAGTCCACCTAGGAGTACTAGTGCACACACAGTCTCCCCTCGTGCTATGTGCGAGCTTGGGAATCAACAAAAAAATATATTAGTTCCTTCTCTTTAGTGAGACCTACCTAGGATTTTATCACCTGAGGGATGATCTTGATCACATGTTACTGATGGGGTATATAAAGGGGGGAGATAAAAATTTGTACCCTAATCTAGTCACATCATGTCTAGTGAAGCATCAAAGCTAGGGTGATACCTAGATAAGACATGCAAGGTTGGATCGAGTTTCCAATACCTTTTTGGGGCTCCCGATCCATGCTTATGATATGATATTGTTCTTGGTTGTGCCTCACATACCCTCTTAGTGTATCGAGGACTCACAAGATAGCCTATATAGCCTAGATAGAAAGTTGTGTTCAGTCATGGCTTAGTATAGTGTAGAGAATGTAGATTGTACCCTGCAGTTACTCATCACATACTTCCTTAGGTTTAGATAGAAATCCTTGTGGTTAACTATGATAGTTCTCAATAATAGAGAGAAGGTGAGCCCATGGTGCCTATTGATGACCCTGTTGTTGGAATCAAGGAACACTGACAGGGGGTTGAATCAGTGTTCTACAAATTTTTAATTTATTAATCTGATCTTTAAACCAATTATAGTATTGGACCAAAAGAAGGATGCAAGAACACAAAGTAATCAACCACAACACCATAACACAAGGAGTTTTATGTTGAAACCCTATTAGGGGAAAATAATGGTGGAAGCCCAATCCATAATTTGAGTATACTCAAGTATAAGTGTTTAAAAATGGGAATGCACATGCATTTAGGCACAATGCCTAGAGCTTACTACTCAGATACAAAATGAAGACTCACTATCTTACAAAACATTCTGATTAAATCCATCTAAGAGATTTTGAATTGAAAAGAATAGCATCTACTAATGCCTGATTATAGTTTCGATTAAGCACATCATCCATATTATTGACCTTTTGTCTGATTAATCTCTTCTTCTTTGTCTGCTTTAATTCACATCACAAATATTTGTATGCACAGGTTAAATTGTGCATAGTCTCTGTATAATCCTTTCGACTTTCACAACACACATCAACACACTTCGCACATCCATCCAAATGATATAAATGATCGCTTATATATATACACAACTAAATGATTAATCAACCACTTATCAGCTTTAATAAAACATAAAATATTTACAAATTGTGGGCTCAACATGCTTGATCAAAAAACACTTCAATCAATTATCCAAGAAGATCCACAACACACTATATTCACTTAGTCTTCATTCTTGCACTATTAAACAAAAAAACAATCAACCATATTTTCTAACTTTCACACCAATGAATGTGAACCCCGATGATTCTTAGATAAGATAGTACGTACACCAAAATACTTTCCCTGAGATCCAAAATCAAAAATAATATCATTAAATTACATATGAATCGATATACACAACTTTGATGTATACCCTATTCTAGCTTTGACAGATAATACATTTCTTTGATCTGGCTTTTTGTATGAGAAATTAATGAAGTGTGGATCAAATCACTGACTAGGGTTTCCATCAATGGCAACACTAGATGACATGTGTAGTGTCTCTTGCCAAAAATTCCCCCCTTTGGCATTGATGGCAAAACTTAGTGAAAAATGGCTAAGTGTTGGATCAGTACCAACATGAATACACTGCCAACCTTCAAAACTTCAAAACACAACTCCCCCTAAGATGAATATGAAATTTTTCACTATTCCACTCTCCCCCTTTGACATCTGTGGAAAAGATGGGAATCCACATACCAAAAGTCAAACAAAATTTCTATGAACAAACTGCATATGTACAAACATGCTTCTACAACTTACATAGACTTGAATATGTCTGCAAAATTACTCTTCAACAAGCTCAAACTTGTGTCCCAACTCTTTTTGAGACTCTCTGAAATAGTCATGTGACAACAAAATAATTAATATTGTACTTTTTTTAAATGAAGGTTTTCCGGATCAATGGCAGCCATAACATCCTATGCTTCCTTGAATGCACTAAGCATTGTCTCCATGTTAGGACCAATGAGTCCTCTAAGCTCACATACTCTTTCAACAATTTTTCCTTCTCCATGCTTCAAAAGTTTTATTTTCTCAAGTAGGGATATAACTTGACCTTCTTCCTTGCTCACATAAATTATTAGAGGATCATATGCTTGAGAAATATCTGCTAACTCTTTGTCATATTCCTTCATTTTCATTTTAGTGTCCTCAGTAAACTTACACAATGATAAGAATGACTTATAAATGTTTCCACCTTCAGAAAAAGCACCTTGAATATTCTTTACAAAGGTAGCTAACAAAGATTTATCATTATCAATCATTCCCTTAAATCTACTAAACCTGTTTGTAATAAATTCCTTTTGAACCTTATCCAAAGTTGACTTTTCAAGAGACTCAAAGTGAGTACTTACAAAATTGACAAGTATATTTAGCTGGCTGAATGGAGAATCAAATGAATTTTTGACATGTGTAGTAATGATCTTCTCCAAGATACTAGATGCAAGATTTAACAACTCATTATCCTCAATGTGAGATTTCAGTATCTCTTCCCTTACCTTATTCTGAGAAAATTATGCTACCTTTAGCTTTGGAATAGGGGATAGAGTGGCCAAGTTGATAGGACCTTCAACCAATTCAAGGTAAAAATCCTCTTTTTGTTCTTCCAAAAACTACTTTACTGCCTTAGTAGTGTCTCTTGCTTCCATAGGATTCTCCTTTGATTTAACCTTCTTTTCTTCAATCATTTATTCTTCCTTAGCTTTAGGAATCACAATTTCATCAACTAACACAACTTTAGGAGCTTTATTCTCCATAGGAATTTCAGCATCTTGCATGTCAAGAGGATTCAAACTATCCTCAAATGTATCTTATTTTACTTCTTCATTTACCGGACCAGATGGAGCATCTTCACTATGAGCTTCTTTAGAAACAACGCTATATCTATTTTTCAACAACACTGCCTTAAGGATTTTCTCAATGTATTTTACATCTTCTTCAGTTTGTCCAGTCATCAGCTTGTCCACCCTTGTTTTTCTCTTAAAATCCCTTTTTGCATCACTTAGGATCTTCTTCATTTCATCCATTGACATCATCGGACATAGATCAACAAATATTCATTCTCTCATTTGTTCTTCTTTAGTTCTTGCATTCACTCTCCTTTTCTAAGACTTCATACAAAACTTTATGTAACCCATACATTCTTTCAATGAGAGTCATATTGAAATTATTCAAATACTTTATTTTGGTTTCCTCAAGAATTTTTTGAATGACACTATCAAAGGTGTTAAACCATTCACAAAGTGGCCTAAGATTACCATCCTTAATCAAGAATTTTTCCTCTTCTTCTATAGACATACTTGATTAATCAATTTTCATCCTTTTCCTTGCTTTCTCTTCACCGGAGTGCTTGTCCTTAGAGATTTTTGATGAAATAGAACCATTTTGCTTAATTTCTATTACCTCTTCATCAGATTTAGTTTGTTCATCCTCTGAAACAACAACATAGACTCTTGTTCTTTTATCCTTCTTCCTCTTTCCTTCTCTCTTGGATGCCTTGGCTTGAGCTTTCAGAGGGCTTGACTTCTCTACAGGACCAGATGAGAGAGCATAGCTCCTTGTAGTTCTAGATCGGGTAGAGGATGCTATCGAACTAGCTGACTTGATGGTAGGATGTCTTTACTGTCAAAATTACTACTCATTTAATTTCTTTAATGTCAACCCAGGGGTGTCTAAATCTATTTGTGACAAGACTTGGATCGATTTTGGAGGGGTTTTGTTTGTTTCGGCTCGATTACAAGCATTTATGTGCTATAACTATTTAATTGAAGGTGGTTCTATATTAGCCTTCTATTTCTTGATCTATTCTAAATAATCTTCAAAATGGAATTTAAACAGAGAGGTTTCATTTTAGGATAATTAAGATTTATGAAAGAATGGAAGATTAAATTTGTCTACTTTACTGAATCTTGAAATCTATTTAAAACTTAATTAATTGTTTTTAAAAATAAACTATTTCATTTCTCACTTCACTAAATTGACAAGTAAGTGTTCCTCTTTGCACAAAATCCATTAAAATGATAATTTAAACTATTTCAGATCTGCAGATGACTTTGAACACAAGAAATAAACCATAGAAACACTTAAACGGTAAAATGTAACTCTAATCTAAAATTCTTTCTAGCACACAACCAATAAAATAATTCTAAACTTAAAATGGAATAGAAAACATAACATAGCAATAACAAATGAACTTAACAACTAAAGGATCACCTTTGTTTTGCAAGTGGACTATTCTACTTTAGGAAAAAAATAAGTGTAGAGTTGAGTTCAACTTCTTATTATTTCCATAGAATGCTTATAGATAGGGATGAAGTACAAAGAAAATGATTCTAACTTGAAAAAAAAAAAGAATTTACATGAGAAAGTTTCAAAAACTTGATACATTCTAACATCCAACTGTGCTGGGGCTGGATATAAATATCCAACTTATTTCAAAAATAATAAGCGGGAAACTAATCTAATCCTAGTCTAAAATATATCTTGGTGTGCATGAACATAATTATTGTGGATTCTTGTCACTGTCTTTAGTTGGCATTGAATTCCATATTTCTAAACTGGATGTGCGATGCTAGAACTATGGTTGTGGTTGGTAGACCTTTCATTCAAAATTATGAGTAAAAAAGAGATCAGCGGACAATCAACTCATTTAAGGATTAGTCACAAACAATACAACCACTCATCACTTTTAAACAAAAAATATTTAGCATTCGAGTGAGAAATAAATATCAATCTAGTTTCATAATAAAGGTGCACTTATCATGAAACATTCATAGGTTATTCACCACATTAATCATGCATTTAATAGAAATAAGTATTCACATTGACCAATATTCTAAGTCTATATGCCTCATTAAGTTCATAAATATATACATAAAGGAAAATATCATGAGTTATAAAGCCACAATATAAAGTATTAAAATGGTATAAAATTAGTATTTATGAGGTCTTTACTGAGGCTCATCATTCTCCTCCTCCTATTTTTAACCATTTCTTCATGCTTATCAATTATATGGAGTAGGAATACCCCTATTGAGTGCTTCCATCTAGATAGCACAGTGATAAACACCTCCTCTATACTCCATAGTAGTTCTTGTAGACAAAGAAAAACTATTATTCTTTTCTAGCTTATCATACTATCTTTTTATGACTTCATCTAGTATTTGTGTAGATGCATTTATCTTTGATGCAGATGTGATGATCATAGGAATTTTGAACCTCATCCCAATCCATAATTCTTGCTGCAGATGAATTAAATTGATCGTATGTCTTACCCATACTAGACTCCATCTGATATTTTTTGGTGTTATTGGCTCCCTTCTCTTTAGTGGCTTTAGAAGTGATATGAACCTTTCTTCACATTCTTGGAGAGATAAGGGAGGAAGATCCCCTTCAACATTCTGGTAAGTTTCAATACTATTCAATAGATTAGTGACATAGACAGGGGTTACCTCATTGAGTCTTGGAATGGATCTGAATCTCTTGATGTAATACATTGACTCTAGATATTTTGGCCTCATTGGTAATCCATATGTTTGTTGTATTTTCCTATATTCTTCCATCCCAATTGACCATTCTAAATAGTTTTTCAACAATGAAACAAATGACTTGATTTGGAGTTCACCAATGTAGCAATTAAGCAATGAATCATCATTACTACCCATGAGAAATCCATGCTAGAAAAACTCACACATTTGATTCTAGATGTCTGAGTAACTATTAAAGTAACAATCCATGAAGTCATAATCAGTCTAGAAATTAGTAGGTCTTTTCAACACAATTTGATTCAATTTCCATTTTAGAAGCAACTCTATGAGAAATAATCCATATACCCTTGAAGGTTTCTCAATGCAAACTAATGGAAATGCTATATCCACTATATTGATTACCCTTTCCTCTACTTCTTCCTTCTCTTTTGTGAGTTTATCCAATTTTTCTTGAAGTTCTTTATTAATTTGTTTGTACTTCATAGTTGTCAGAGAAAGGTATCCAAACCTTGTGGATTTTTCTTTATGTTCCTCCTTAGGTGGGGGTAGAAGTAGTAACATGTTATTGAGTGCCTATGGCTGTACTTTTTCTTGTCTCAGCCCTTTCTAGTTTTTTCTTTAACCTTTGAATCTCCCTATCCTTTTGTTCATTTTGGATAGTTATTTTAGTCATATTTTCTTCTATTTCCTCCAACTGTGAGGACAATTGACTAATTCTCCTCTCAAATTTTTCTTTTAACTAATTTGTTTTTGTCAGAGATTTCAATGCTTCCTCATCTTTTTTCTTTAATTTATCCTCTAACATTAGATTTTTCATTATGAGCTCCTCCAATTCTTTGTCTAACTTAGATATCCTAAGTGCAACCTGAATCATTTCTTCCTATTTTTCTTCTAAATTTTCATTATCTGATGGTGTCTCTTCCTCTTCTATGGGTTGTTTCCCTTCACGGTGTATGAATGTCTCTTCACCATGTTGAGATATCTCTCCCTATTGAACTTCTATAGTTGTCATTTCAACTTCCTGAAAAACTTCCATATTCGGCATTTCAACTTCTCGTTCAACTTCCATATTTAACATTTCAACTTCTTGAAAAGGGGAACTAGGAGTAGACAAATTTTCTTCTAAAGTAAATTCTGGGCTTTGCATTGGAGGTTGTGATCCTCCTTTTTCTGACTCTTTTTCAGGTTCTTGTTCTTCCAATACCTCATTTTCAAGATTTGTTTTTTATGCTCATCTTTTTCAGGATCATATTTTTCATGTTCTTCTATTTCAAATTCCTCCCCTAGATTCATCAAGATTGATGGTGTGAGGAGTCTTTTTAGATTCTACCTTTTCTTGCTAAATTCTTTATGTTTCCGACCTTATTTTTATTTTTGGAACTTTTTCTCTTAGTATCAAAACCCTCTAAGGTTTTCTTTTCCTCTATTTTTCTTCTCTTTAATGAATTAAAACTTTCTGATTTTTGCTTCCTAGTTCTACCTACTGGTTTCACTAGGTTTTCTGTCAAAACTTTTATTTTTTTTTTCTTCGCCAGAGCATAACTTTGTGGTTTTTTTAATTTTTAGGTCTTCCTACTGGTTTGACTAGGTTTTTCATCAAAACCTATGTTTTCTCTATCTTAAGTGTTCTACTCTCACAAATTTTAGGTTTTTCCTCTTTCTTCTCTATATTTAACAATAATTTTCTCCATTCTTCTTCCTAGTTAGGTTTTTGCATGAAATGATGTTTAACTACCAAATGCATTATTCCATGATGAGTTACTCTATTTTATTTTTCTTTTCATTTTTACATCCATTTCAATAAGTTGAGAGAAAAGGAAAGCAGGTAGATTAACCCTTACTTTTGGTTTAGTTGCACCATGTCGAACATGATTCAAAAAATTGAGCAGCGGCCCTAAAATGGTGGAAAATTGACCTTTGCAAGTGAAAATATTCATAATGCAGAGCGCTATTGATGCCCAGGATTCTTGCAAACTTCCCCACTCAATGCCCTTATTCTTTCATTTGTGTATATGAAAGATTGGAAAAGGTTCAAGTGGAACATGGAAGATTTCTAGCAACTCCTACAAATTAGAAAGTCGAGGTTGAATAATATCACCTTCGCTAGAATTCCAAACAAAGAATTGATTACAATGACGAATACTTCAATGGGTTCTCCTCTAACCATAGTGAAATTTATATGAAAATTTCTAATAAAATCCAACACTATATCCCATTCATATACTTGATACTTAAGGATGAAATCCAACCATTGTGCCTGCTACAAATATTTCTTTGACACAGCATCCAAGGTGATTCCATTTGGCTCTACCATTCTCTTGTACCCCATTTTTTAAAAGACTATGAAACTTTTAGAAAAATCAGAAATTTGCTAGCAATGTCTACACTCAGTCTCCAAAAATAGCAATTCTCTTTTGTTTTTAAAACGGTGGCATTAAATTCCTTTCCAAATGAATGGCAAGATATAACAATGAATGCAATATTAACTCCCTAGACTTGCATGCCTATTATGTCTCGTCAATGTACTAACACTAGTCTGTCATGTGCGTCTTAACCTTATAGCATATCACTTTTCCTTTAAAACCCATCTTTTCACATTAATTAATGATGCGTCCATTTGTGTGTTCAAAACAAATTATATTTGCCCTATAAAATAGTCATAATTAAATCCCTTAAGAAAACTTTATTAACTATAATTAATATACTCCTGATTTCAAAAAAATTTGGTGATATAAATGCTTACCTATCAATGATGACAAATTCAAATGATGATGAATAATGATAGTACGTTCCCACTTAATCCTTGTGATCTTCAACATAGCTTGATCTTAATAAAACCCACATTAAGTAATGCAAGACACCCTGAGCTCAACCCTTGTAGGAGCCCACTTGTTTCCATGTGTTATGTCATTAATTTTGAAATTTATAACTAGTCTTGTACCTACACATTTACATAAATGAAATAGTAATAAATGAAGATGAAAGATTTTGACAACACATGATCATTTCTTTGTGCTCCTAATTTTCATGAATTATCATAGTCATCATTCAAAAAAAATTCTTCCCTAATTCATCAAGAACAATTGATCAGAAGATATCAAGAGAGATAAGGAGTTATTATGAAAACTTTAGCCATTATAACTTCCTTCCGATTAGGCATAATCAAGAGATATTATAAGCTTTAATCACTTTAATTTTTAATCTGATCAAACAAGATGAGAAGTGTTATATGAATTTTGAAATCATTTCAATTCCTTTTTGATCAAGCATTATCAAGAGCTATTTGTGAAATATTGATAAATAATGCTTTTTTTTCATTCTGATCAAGGATGATCAGGAGCTATTATGAGCTATCACGCCTAATCAATATATATCATATTTATTCCTAGGAGGATTTTTTCTCCTTTTTGTTTCTTTGTTTTTACTTTTTTTTGCAAAGTAGATTGGCATTTTTGGTTTTCAATTTAATCTGTTTATTTGTGGCCATCTATAATGGATCTAAGGATTGACCATTTCACCTAAAGAAGAAAAATCTTCCTTAGTAAAATGCTCAATTCTTGCTTGAAGCTCTGTGACAAATTCCTCCTTCAATGTTGGTTTATGATAAAGCTTGAGCCTATGGCCATTTACCAGCATTATTTTTTCTCTCTCCATCTATAGGTATTAACTGAACAAATCCATTATCAAATACTTGTGCAATATCATATGGCCCAAGCCATCTATTGTGTAGTTTCCCTTTAAATTCCTGAAACCTTGAATCAAACAACAAAGCCCAATCACCTACCGTAAATTACTAATTACGGATATTTTTATCATGCCATTGCTTCCTTTGGCCTTGAATGATTTCAGTTTAGTGCAAAGCTTCAATTATCATTTCATCTAACTTATTTAGTTGAATTATCCTATTCTTCTATACTTCAATAATATCTATCCCCACATTTACAATTGTTTTAAGTGTTTCTAACTCAATCTCAATAGGAAAGATAGGATTTTTTTCATAGACCAACTCATATGGTGAAAATTGAGTAGTTGTTTTCTATGTTGTATTATATGCCCATACAACTTTGGTTAACTTATCAGACCAGTCATTCTTTCTAGATGAGACTATTTTTGTGAGAATATTTTCTAGTTCTCTATTAGTCACCTCTACCTATCCATTTGCTTGAGGATGGTAGGGTGATGATTTCCTATGTTGAACTTGATATGTAGCTAGAAATACTTGAAGCATCAAAGACATGAATTATGGCCCCTGATCTAACAAAAGTTCTTTAGATGCTCTATATCTTTGTAGAATGTTCTTGTATATGAAATCTACAACTTTCTCCTCCTTAGTAGCTTGAAATTCTTTGACTTCCACCTATTTTGTAACATAATTAGTACATATGAGTATGTAAGGATTTCCCTTTGATGGAGGATCTATTGGGCCAATGAAATCAATACCCCATTTTTCAAATGGCTCAAGTGGCACTTGTGTATGTAGTGGCATATTTTTTGATCTTGTAGGTCTCCCCATTATTTGAAACTGATTACAATGTCTGATATAATGAGATGTATCCTTCATCATAATAGGCTAGAAATAGCCTACTCCTAACATTTTATGCACTTTTCATATGGTGGAATAATGTCCTGCTCTTGGTTCATCATGAAATTATCTCAATATATAATATACATTAGCTTCTTGCACACATCTATGTATTACATGATCTAGGCACATTATAAACAAACAACCATTAATCCATTCAAATCGAGAGCTTTCTCTAATCAACCTTTTTTCTGTTTTGCTGAAAAATAAGGACATTTCCTAGTTAATAAGTAATTTGCAATATCAGAAAACCATGGTGAATGAATATATATTGTAAATAGATTTTCATCAGGGAACACATCTTCCATAGGTTCATTATTAAGCTGCAAAACCATTCTTGATAGAAAGTTATCTACAACATCATCTCTACCTACTTATCAATGATGTTTATATCAAACTCTAGTAGTAATAACAACCATCTAATTACACGTCCTCCCACAACAACTTTATTCAGAAGATAATGAATAGTTGCATTGTCAATATGCACAAAATTATTATATCCAATGATATAATGTTGGAATTTATTTATAGCAAACATAACCTCTAAAAATTCCTTCTCGGTAGTAGTGTAATTTAGTTTTGTTGGATTGAGGTTTTTTCTTACATAATATATAACATACATCACTCTAAATTCATCCTTCTGCCCAAGAACTGCTCCAATTGCAAAATTGGGGGCATCTATATTAATGTGAAATTGTTTTCCCCAAACTGAACTAGCAATAATAGGTGAAGTTGTTAAAGCTTGTTTTATTTGATCAAATGAATCCTAACATGATAAATTCCACAAATTTTTAGTGTCTTTCTTCAAAAAAGTAAAGAATGGACCTACAATTTGACTGAATCACTCAATATACCTTTTGTAATAAAAAGAGTGTCGTAAAAAACTCCTTACATCCATTTGTCTATGAGGTATGGGTATTTGAAAAATTATTTCAACTTTATTTCAGTCTACTTTGATTCCTTCTTTTGATACATGATGACCCAAGGCAATTCCTTTCGTCATAATTAACAAACTCTTCTCATGGTTTAAAGACAACCTATGTTCTTTACATCTATTTAAGACTTTGTCCATACTTTTCAAAGACTCCTCATAGGTTTTTTGATGGATCGTGAAATCATCCATATAAACTTCAACACATGTTGCTATTAAGTTTGCAAAGATACAAGGAAAGCACATTGAAAGGTTGCAAGAGCATTACATAATCCAAAAGGTAAAACCCTATAAGTGAAGGCACCCCATGGAAATTTAAATGCCATTTTATCTTGATCCTCTAAAGCTACCTGAATCTCGTTGTAGCCACTAAACCCATAAAGAAAGGAAAAATAACTACTTCTAGATAAACTATCCAATACCTGATCTATGAAGGGTAATGGAAACTAATCCCTTTTTGTAGCCTTATTTAGTTCTTTGTAGTCCACACACACCCTCCATTTACCATTTTCTTAGGTACAATGACTAATGGAGAAGCCCATTTGCTATCCGAAATAGGATAAATAAATCCTATCTGGAGTAATTTTTCTATCTCTAATTTCACAAAATCTCTTAGTGCATGGTTGATTCCTCTCTAAGGTTGTCTTATGGGTTTGACATCCTCAATATATATTTGGTGTGCAAATATGTCTAGATGGATTCCTGTCATATCCTTATAGTCCCAAGCAAAAGGTTCTATATTTTTCTCCAAAATTCCTTTTAAACCTTCCTCTTGATTTATTGTTAAGGAACTGTTGATAAGTAGAGGTTTATCTACTTGTACTAGAATTTATTTTGTCTTTTCCTGAAGATTTGGGGGGTCACCAATCAAAGTGTTCAAAGGAAAAGGATGTGGTAAAAGTTGATGAAGTAACTGACTCTCATCAAGTTTTGTGTTATTACCAAAAGGACAACATTGTAGAGATTCAAAATTACTACATTCTCCCATTCTTCCTCTTTTATGTCTAGAGAATAATGATATTCATCAACATGCTCTGCCAAGTTCATCATTGCAAGGCCCCTTATTTCATCATCTTCATAATTAGGATCATCAATCCAAATTTGATTATCAGATGTTAGAGAAGGTTTTTCTGGTGGATATAGAGTCAATTCCTTCTATCTAATCCCATTAAAAATAGTCATAATACCAGATCTACAATAAAGAAGTGTAACAATTGTTGCTAACCAGAGTCTCCCTAAAATAATAGGATAACCTATAGTTCTCTATTTAGTTTGTTAAAAAAGGAGGTCAATAAGATAATCCCAACTATCAATAGTGATAATGGCATCCTCAAGAATTCCTTCAAGTTTTTCAATTGATTGATTAGCTAATTGTAGAACTATAGTTGTTGTCTTAACATTCATAATTCCTATCTTTTTAGTTGTTTTAGTAGTAATAACATTAATGGCAGCTCCCAAATAAATAAGAAAATTCTGAATTTCAACACCACTAATGCAAAGGGTAACTAGAGGACTTATTGGATCACCATAATTTTGTGGAATTAACTTTCTTGATAAAATATCAGACAACTTCCCTCCAACTTGGATTGTAGGGGGAAATTTATTTTTCCTCTCTGTTGTCTTAACACATAGATTTTTGATTATCTGATTGATTTTAGGTATATCATGAATAGCCCTCAAAAGGGGAATTTCAATTTTTATTTCTTAAGCTCATCAATAATTTGGGGATCAACCAAATCATTATTTTATCAACTTTTTCAACCATTGGTTCTTTATGAAATCATGAAGGAATTGGTGCTTGTTTAAAATGATCATCCTTGATTCCTTGTTCTTTCTCCTTCACTAAAATTTATTTTTGATCTTCCTTAGTTTCATCATGTTCTGATGGTACAACTCTATTCCTTAAATGAATTCCCCATTTTCAATGTTATTCAAATTAACTGTGTTAGGGTTAACATTATAAGAAGGTTTTTAAGGATTAACATTCTTAGGATTAGGAACCAGCTGAGCAGGTATGTGAGCATGATTGACTTGTTGAGAGCTTGAAGGTTGGTCTGGTCCAATTATCTGACTCTAATTCCAGGGTCTCTTTGGCCCCTGATTATTCCACTGGTTATTTCCTTGATTAGGTTGCCACTAGTTAGGTTATTGTGGGGTCTGATTCTACTTCCATTGAGGTTGGTTTGGCTGCCACTGAGGCTGGTTCCATTGTGGATATTTATAGTCCCCATGGTGGTACCCAAGGGTTTTTCATGGATGGAGGTGGAATTTGCATTTAGTGAGGATTCTACTATGATTAGGGGTTCCATTTGCCAAGATAATTAAATTGGTTACTCCACTCATTTGAACCCCAACTAGGATTATTTCTAGGTTGGCCAAAGGTGGGATTGAACTATCTTTGTCCTACAAAATTCAATTCCTCTTCTACTAGTGCTGATTTTTTCAACTGGTTCCCAATTTCTAGGAGGAGACTACATTTACAAGTAGAATGTTTATTTTCACATATCTCACATAGATTTACTTGATTAAGAGGAAATTCTCTCAGTGGATGTTTATCCCTACATTTAAGATAGTAAATGGACAAAGGTTCAATTTTTCTTTTATGTAGCTAAGAACTAAGATGAAGGAGATATATGTTTTTAAGTTTGCGAGTTCTTCCATAAATTTGGAGACATCAACTAAGGAATCATTGTTCCTTCTCCTATAACCTAGCCTTGTTCTGGATTAATTTCTACAAATCTCAATGATTTCCTCAAATTTCTATTTATAAATATCTCCTTTTCCTATCAGATTCAGGGCATCTCTACAAGCATCATCAATGCCTTTTAGAAAGATATATTTACTGATTTATCGATCTAATCCATTTCCACACCTTTGCAAAATAAATTGAAATCTGTCTACATAGTCCTCTAGACCCTCATCTTCCAATTTCCTCATTTTAAACAATTCTCCCTTCTTATCCTTGACTCTACAATAATCATGATATTTATCTAGGAAAACTATTTCCATTTCATCCCAAGTGTTTATTGAATTTGTATTCAATCCCATAAACCATTGTAAAGAAAATTCCTTAAGAATGGACAAAAATAACTTCAATTTTTTATTTTTATATGTATAATCATAAGTTTGACACAACACTTTGAACTTGAATAAAAACTAATCAGGATCTTCCAAAGTTTTCCCATGAAATGTAGGTAAAATAGAGGGTGAGATATTTTTCATTGGTGGGTTCATTTACCTAGACATTTAGAGAAATGGGAAAAGAAAAAGCTATGTTAGGAATCTCCTCTTCCTCTTCTCTATCTCCCATATTTTCTTTGATCTCTTTGTCTGTTCATTAACCGACAAAGAGATTCTTATCGACACTTAAGGCTTAGATTTTATTTTGAAGCTAGATGTTCCCCGGTAATGACACCAAAATTGATGGTAAGATGTCATTTTTGTCACAATTCCTACTCATTTAATTTCTTTAATGTCAACCTAGGGGCATCTAAGGCTATTTTCAGCAAGAGTTGGATCGGTTTTGGGGGGTTTTTGTTGCTTTCGCCTCGATTAGGAGCATTTTGGAGTTATTTTTGCTCTATCATGAGTGTTTCTATGCTATCCCTATTTAATCAAAGGTGTTTCTAAACTATCCTTCTATTTCTTAATCTATTCTAAATAATCTTCAAAATGGAATTTAAAAATAGAGGTTTCATTTCAGGACAATTTAAATTTATGAAAGAATGGAAGATTAAATTTTTCTACTTTACTCATCTATTTAAAACATAATTAATTGATTTTAAAAATAAACTATTCCATTCCCCACTTCACTAAATTGACAAGTAAGTGTTCCTCTTTGCACAAAATCCATTAAAATGATGATTTAAACTATTTTAGATCTACAAATGACTTTGAACTCAAGAAATAAAGAATAGAAAAACCTAAATAGTAAAATGTAACTCTGATCTAAAATTGTTTCTAACACACAACCAATAAATTGATTCTAATCTTAAGATCGAATAGAAAATAGAACATAGCAATAACAAAATAACTTAACAACTAAAGGATCACCTTCCTTCTGAAAGTGGACTATTCTACTTCTAGAAAAAAAAAATGTAGAGTTGAGATCAAATTTTTTTAATTTCCATAGAATGTGCCCTGATAGGGATGAAGTACAAAGAAAATGATTCTAACTTAAAACAAAAAAAAAGAAATTACATGAGAAAGTTTCAAAAAATTGATACAATCTAACATCCAACTATGTTGCGGCTGGATATAAATATCCATCTTATTTCAAAAATAAAAGATAAGCAGGAAAGTAATCTAATCCTAGTCTAAAAGATATCCTAGCACATAGGAGCATAATTGGTGTGGATCCTTGTCACTGTCTATAGTTGGCATTGAATTCTAGATTTTTGAACTGGATGTGCTCTTCTGGAACTATGGTTGTGGTTGGTAGATCCTTCATTCAAAATGATGAGTTAAAAGGAGATTAGCTAACAAACAACTCATTTAAGGATGAGTCACAAACAATCTAGCCATTCATCACTTTTAAGTAAAAATTAGTTAGCATTCGGCTGAGAAATAAATATTAGTCCATTTGAATAATAAAGGTGCACTTATCATGAAACATTCATAGGTTAATCACCACATTAATCATGCATTTAATAGAAATAAGCATTCACATTGATCATTCATATTCTAAGTCTGTATACCTCCTTAAGTACATAAATATATACATAAAGGAAAATATCATGAGTTCTAAATCCAAAATATAAAGTATTAAAAAGCTATAAACTTAGTAATAATGAGGTATTTAGTGGGCCTCATCATGACTCAATTCTAACAAGCTCCCCTTTTTCAGCTTCTTCTCTATTCTTTCTAGCTTTCCTCACAGTGTCAACTGATATGCCAAGGGTTTCTACAAAAGCTTCAACTTCCCTTCTCACTCTCCTTACAACCACAAGCTTCTTAAATTGGTTATGAACTTGTATATACTTTTTTGGAAAGGTATCAAGCCTTTCTTCTCTCGAATCCTGAGGTTTTCTCAACAAGTGTTCAACATACAACTTCAAAATGTGTTCTTCAACCTCATAACCCATAGGCATTATCCACACTATTCTAGGTTCTTCATCTTCCATTAAGCACTAATCAATATCAACCATGAAGAAAATTGTGTTATTTTAATTTCCCACAATAGACATAGGGATCATTTCCCCAGCTTGCATTACACTTTGAAAAATCTTGAAATAACCATAGATAGTAGTTTTCCTTGTTTTGATATCTTCAATTCTATATAACATATCTCTTATTTGAACTTCTATAGGTATGCCACTTTCCCATTGTACTCTATGAACTCTTGGAACTTCATTCATGAAGTAGAAGAATCAAAAAAGCAACAAACTACCATACTTGAAAATGTTCTTCTTATCCTTCTTGATTTTTCCAAGATTCTTAATTAGCTGGCCTCAGAGTAATTCACTTAGGTCATACTCTGTATTTCTTTAACCATCTGATATGTCGTATAAATTGTAGTACTGGATACAAAATTATCTCGACTGGAGTGATATATTTTGTAACCAATAACCATAGAGGTAAATATAACATCCACTTTGATGATATCATTGATTGCCATGGATCTTCTATCAAAATTTGAACCGGTTGCATTTGTGGCTGTTTGGTTTTTCATGGATTTTACTGTCGGTAATCCACTGGTTGAATTCAAACTAGTAGCAATCCTTATAGCTTCCTTTGTAATCTTGAAAGGCTGACTTAACCACATAAACTCATCATACACTCAACTCAGTATATAATGAACCCATTCATTTTCATCAAACCCAAGAAACTTCACAATTTTAGTGAATTTATTTTCCTCCAAAGTCTTGAATTCAGGTTTTACATAGAAATCTTCTCACACATTGTGATTGGTGTACAAATTCAACAACTAGGAGCTTCCTAATTCTTCAACATTTTCATGAATGTATGCCCTAATATCTTTGATATGCAAAACATCATATGAAACTGAGGAAAATGCACCTAATGGTTTTGTCTTGATGGATTTGAACAGGCACCATTTGAATTTTGGACGGAGCCTATCCTTAATATTGACAACTAATGGAGTGACCATTTATGTGAGAGGAATAAGTTATTTCACTTAATTAGTTTAATCATAAGTAGGAGGTTTCTTCCACAACGTGTCAAATTATGATATTGCTATCAGGATTCAACCGTGTAGTTTTTGAGTCAAACTAAGTGGGCTTAACCTTGGGGGAAACTTCATGGTTAAGTGCACTTGAGCTATAGTAGTATTGGGATGGGTTACCTCCCAAGAAATACCAATGCTTCACCTCTGTGAGCATCACCTAGATGCAATGAGTGCTAAGTGGAATATTCATTATCATGAGAGATGGGTTCTTGTGAGCCACTACTCATGAATTATGGGTCAATGAGTTTGACTCAGAAACTACACAGTTGAATATTAAGAGCAATATCATAGTCTAATCATATTGGTTAATTAATTAAGTCACTTATCACTTTAGTTACTTAAGCTAAACTTAGGCACATTAACAATTAATTATTAAGTGTGCACACTAGGGCTTTCCTTTTAGGTTACACTTTAGGGTTTCTCGATCTCCTTCATAAGGATTGATCTCATTGTAATTATTTGATACTCTTAATGTATTTTTCAGATTGAGGCTTGCAAATCATCTTTGTTGTTTAGTACATCTTTCATTCTTTGTGATAGGTTATTGCTTGTAGGTGATTTCTTGGGTCTATGAAGTTGAGTTTCTCAACCTCTACATGGTATCAGAGCTTCAAATTTGCAACTTCTTGTTCATCTTTTGAAGGATATTTCCTTTCAATTCTTTTCAAGTGCAAGGGTTTAAGCTACACATCTTTTTGCACGATCTGGGGGTAGCCAATTTTTTTGATCATTTTTCTGAAAAAAAGACATCACCATCATGATCATAGCACCCAAAAACCCTAGAAGTGCATGTAATTTCATCAATTTTGGAGTTGAAAAAAAGGTGAAAAAAATTTACCAGAGAGGTTATACGGCCTCCCCAACACGCTTCACAATGCAAAATTTCTCAAAAATCATGAAAAATAAATAAATAAATAAAAATAAAAAATAGGATTAAAATCCACGTGGCTAGTTAAAAACTCGAGCGCCACCTGTCTGGTGCTTGGTGACCACTAGAGCACCACTTGATGACCACAACCACCCGTCATGCTGTTCAGACTATCACAGGAATCAACTTAGCCCCCACGGGCTTCACAACTTAGCCACCAATCCTTTGGAGGACTAGGCACTCAACACCCAGCCCTCGATGGCTTAAGCCCCAACTCGGTGGTCACATCAATGACCTAAGCCCCCTACCCAGCTCCCTGCCACCAACCCCCTAGTTGCCATATGACCAGGGGCTGAATTTTTTTTTAGCCCCAAGTATTGCATTCAAGGCTTATTAGCATTTTTTGAGAAGTTTTAGTAAATTGGGCATAAATCGAGCATACAATCTCCATTTTGCAAAAAATGAGATATCACTGGAAAGTTGATTGCAACGTCGTTCCAATGGTGCTGGATTTTTTTCTGGATTTTTTTGTTTTGGTGCCATTTTTGGCCTTTGAATTGAAAAGTCGTTGCTTTCACTTTGGGAGGTGTAGATTTTGCATTCAGACTCTATTTTGTGCAAACGAGATATCGTCATAAATCTAGTTTAGTGATATACAAATATCTTAGACCTAATTTTCTAGAATATTTACCAGGTATCTGATATTCTTATTTTATCTCAGATTTTATTTTCTTGGTTATTTTCTTGGGAAACATGCAATTCAGGTATTTTTTTAGATCAAAGAGGTATTTTTTAAATTTGAGATTATATATTGTTCTATTTGCATGGATTCACATAATATTTCACCCCTTACTACTTTGGTTGGAAAAAACAAATGGAGATCCATTTGAAGCACAAAGTGTTGTACATGGTGACCATGGGTACAAGGGTTGAACCTATAGGTTCTATTAAAAAGAGAAAATGGTTTAATACATGTGATGAGGCTTTTGGGATATTATGATTTTCTATTTATTTAGATATACTCTTTCATCTGGTGTCTTGCACTACACCCAATCAGATCTAGACTACTTTGGAGTCTTTGTTTGGGAAGCAAGATACTATGAGAGGGTTTTAGTTGGAGAATGAGACTATTTGCTTAAATCCTAGGGATTTTGATAGCATCCAAGAGTTCTTGACAAATATTAAGTCTCGTAAATTTCAGCTTTCATAGTGTGGTGTTCATAATGAAGACTCTCAGTTGATATTGTCCATTCTTCCTAATTTTGGACTATATTATTTAGTTTTTGTATCTACCTTTTATGCCACTAGGGATGCACTTGGTACTAGATTTACTATACTTTATTTCGATTATTTTTCATCTTCTCTCACTCGAGAGTAGGCCAAGTTGGATAGCATGGGAAAGTTGAATCCCTCTTCATCACAAGAAATTATTGCATCACAAGAGACCAAAGATCGGAAGGCTTCTACAGGAAAAGGCAAGAAACCAAAATGAAAGGAGTCCTCAGATTCATCCTCCTCTTCTAAGGGGAAATCATCTAAGAAGGAGAAGGTTACATGTGCATATTGCAAGAGGGAAGGACACATAGAACATATTTTCTATAAGGAGATTGATGAGCTAAAGCATCTTCTTTAGAAACATTAGATTGATTTTCCTTCTTAGATGTTTGTATCATCCCCTTCCCCTCACTCTTTTTCTTCAGAGCAACTTGATAGGGGCATAGATGGTTTACATACTTCATCCGATATGAAGGGAATGCTCTTTGTGCTTCTTTAGGTTCTGGATTAGGGAGATGGCTTATAGATTCAAGAGCATCTCATCATATGGCATCTTCATAGTCTATGTTCACTTCCTTTGAGTCTCACACAATGTCTTCTATTTTGATGGGAAACAATACATACATGAGTGTTATAGGGAAGGGGTCTATTAGTTTTGTGGAAAACACTTTTTAGGATGTCTTGTGTGTTCCTCATTGGATGACAAACCTTAATTCCATATATAAGATCATGCATGGAGGTAATGGGAGATTTATGGAGTTCACACCTGATTTAGTTATCATCAAAGACTTGGAGAGTAGAGAAGTTATTGCTACTAGGGTGATGGATCACTCATCTCAGTTGTATTCCTTTGCATATTTTTCTATGGATGGTGCTTATGTTCCTACATTTGTTCATCACACTTCTAGTGTGAAGCATCCTATAGAGGAGACATTTGGATTCTTAAACCTTGGAGTTCTCACTTTAGATATTGTTCTTGAGCCATCCATTCCATCTCCTCCACCTACTATTGTAGAGGTTGATACTTCTATGACTACATATCTGGTTTCTTTTGTTTAGTGCAAAAGGACCTAGTTGATGATTCATCTTTGGAGGTTTCACTTCAGTATTCACCTACTTTGACTTCTTCATTTGTTGAGGTCACACATGCTTCTGTGGAGACCTTTTTGGGTACACCTAATTCACCTTCAGAGATTGCATTCATCTGGACTCTTCCCTCTCACTTCTTTCAAGAGATGTGGTTTCTTCAATCTTTTTGGAGCTACTTCATTATAGGGCGCTAAGTGGTCTATTTATTCCTCTCTTCTAGGAGGGTTCTTTCATGTTTCTTTGTGATGGATGGTGTCCTGGGGGGGTCTTATGGAGTCCTCCATCTTTCATCACCTAGTTTTTTTCTACATTCTATTTTGGGGAGGAGTTTTGTTCGTTTTCTCCTTTACCTCATTTTCTTTAGTTTGCATTGCATTTTTTCATGGGTACCTGATCAGGCCTTTGTTGTCGAGACCTATATTTTCTTTCATGCATCTTTTCCTAGATTTTAAGCTTCTCCCTAAGTTCATCTTAAGGGGGGGTGTTAGAGTAATAATTTATTTCACTTAATTAGTTTAATAATATTGGCTAATTAATTAAGTCACTTGTCACTTTAGTTACTTAAACTAAACTTAGGAACATTAATAATTAATTATTTATTAATTATTAAGTGTGCACACTAGGGTTTTCCTTTTAAATTTAAGTTACACTTTAGGGGTTCTGTATCTCCTTCATAAGGATTGATCTCATTGTAATTATTTAATTCTCTTAATGCATTTTTCAACATGAGGCTTGTAGAGAATATTTGTTGTTCTATACATCTTTCATTATTTGTGACAGGTTATTTCTTGCAGGTGATTCTTGGGGTCTATTAAGTTGAGTTTCTCAACTTCTATAATTTCCATAATTTTCAATTTCATGAGTTCATAGATAAACACCTTTCATCGGATTAGGGTTTGACTGTCTAATCACCTTCAGATTTGAATCTTCACCAAAGTTCTCTTTAGAGCTCTCCAAACTTCTTCTTCTTAACATGCAATGTGAAAAATGAGAGATATAATTGAAATTTTATCATTTGTGCACCTAACCTTTTATTCACAATAAATGCTTTTGACCTAGGTCATCTGGATACATTGTTTTCATTGACTATGAAAGAAAATTCTTCTACAAACCATCAATTTTGCACAAATATCAGCCACAAGAGATCCCAAAACATCTGCACATCACTAATGCAATCAATACTATCTTCCACATTCCAATATCAACTACCGACATGTGGGGTTAAAAGATTTTCTTGAGAGCTCCCCCTAGGCCAAAGGCCTTAAACTAATTCTTAGATGAATTACCAAAACTAGATTATGGTGCTCGCTCATTTCCTAGAACAAAAGGACTCTTCTTCACCCATGTCTTCTTCATTTTCTTCCCTATCTCATCTATAGTAACTTTCCCTTTTCCCTTTTCATCCTTATGCATTTTTTTTCTTTGATTTACTGAACCCTTTCTACTTCTACAAAATCTAAAAATGTGAGCGGATTTTTTATTGTTGTAGCATATCAAATTTCTTTGTCCAAACTAGTTATTACATTGATTTTCCCTTGATCTACACTGGTTAGCAATATGGCCAAATTTATTTCATGCATAACATTTGACATCTCTATTAAAAAAATGTTTGACATATTTTTGCATTCAACTGATTTATGACCATACTTATAGCAATTAAAACACTGAGTAGGCATATGACCAAATTTATTACAAAAAAAGCAATAACCATTGAACCTTTGAGCATTAGGTTGTCTTATATGATACCTTCCAACTTTGTTCATCTAATTTCCTTTCCTAAATCTCCTTTGTCTAGATCTGGAGCTTTCTCCTTCCTCATATCCAAGACCTCGCTTGTCACTTCTAGTCCTCTGATTTTTAATCAATTCATCAAGCTTAGTTGAGCTGATCTTGAACTTATTCTTGTATTCATTTGTAGTAGTAATTTCATCTTTGAGGGTAACAATTTGTCTTTTCAGCTCTTCTTCATTGTTTCTAGATTGCTGCAATTAAGTGCCAAATAAATGAATCCATCATTGATTAAACTAAATTCTTCAGATTTCTCTTTCAAGGAATGTGCAAGATTCTCTTCATTCTTCTTTCTATCTTCAATCTCCTTGGTCATCCTCATAATAATAGATTCCATCTCATGCTTCAGGAAAACATTTTATCTTGAAATTTTTTCACATTCTTTTGTATTTTCCTTCAAGGCTTGACTTAGGTGTTCATCTTCCATGCTTTTAATATCTTTCTGCTTAATCTGATCCCATAGTTACTTTCTCTTTTCCCTTGAAACATTGATTTTATCTTTCAATCATTGAATGAATTTCTTAGCATTCATGAGGCTTGCCTACAATTATTGAACTTCAAATATAGACTAATCAATATCATCTAGTGCCACCAAAAGTAGTTGTTGAAGACTATTTGAATCCATTGAATCACTTTTCTAGATCTTCCCCAAGCTTTTAAAATTATTCTAAGGAACTTGGCTCTGATACCAATTGTTGGAATCAAGGAACACTGGGAGGGGGGTGAATCATTGTTCTACAAAATTTAAATTTATTAATAAGATATTTAAACCACTTACAATATTACACAACACCATAACAAAAAGTAATCAACCACAACACTATAACATAAGGATTTTTTATGTGGAAACCAGGGCTGTTAGGGGAAAAACCATGGTGGAAGTCTTGGAAAAACAAGGATAGACAACTGAGAGGGGTGGGGTGAATGATTTGTTACATAAATTAAGCTTATTGAACCTTAAACAACTTATAATCTCAAATCTAATAACTAATAGTAAAATAATGAATCAATAACACAACAAAGACACATGAACACCAAGATTTGTATACATGGAAACCCTCTTTGCTTTCTCTTTAGGTCTTTGGTGGTTTGATCCTGCGATTTGGTCATTTTGCAAGGTTCCTAAATGACTTATCTTGCTTAGGAAAATATCCTTGTTGGGTAGAGCTTTAAAAACCATGAGTTTTGGGTAAATTTTTGGTTTTTACCTAGTTTTGGCATTTTCCACCTTTGGTGGATTTCCCTGGTTGCCTTGAAAACCTGATGAAGGTTGTTTTCACAACATTTTTAGGGATTTTGGTCCTTCATGGAATTCTGTGCCAACCGGATTTTCCTGAAACTCCTTTTCTGCCTCGAATCCTCGAACTCCTCTTGAACTATCTTGTCACTACATTAAGAGCTCATGTACAAACTCTATGGATTGGTTTTAATGATGTTTGAGATTATAATTTATGCTTTGAGTTGACTTATTTTGGCCATTAGTTGAATTGAGAGAGTTTTTTCTTGTGTTCTTTTGTTTGGTTTGAGCATTCGCCTATGGATTCTTAGATTTGTTGGTGATTATCTTGGAGTCATTCTTGTCACTGCTTGCTAGGGCATCAATCTTTTCTTCCAATAGTTATTATCATCAGGTTTACACTTCATCAATGGTATGTATCCTTTATTTCACTTTCAATTGATGAGTGTGAATGGTTCTATGGTATCTAGGGTTTTCTTTGTGTCTAAGCTTGAGCACATCAAGGGTTTGTGGTTAAACTAGGGTTATGTCCTTTGATCTCTTGATGCTCCTCTAGAATTGGTATGCCCTATCTTCCTTGGTTTCACCTCATCTCATGCCTGGTTTTCTATTTCATTTCATTTTGCATGAGGGTTTCAATCATTGGATCCATTTTGCATTTGGTGTAATTGAGTTGTGATGGCATGTTCACTATGAAACCTTAGGGTTCAATTTGGAATTCATTATCAATACTGGTAGATCACCCTTTGGGAGAGTTAGAAAGTTAAAACCATTGATGAATGATTTTAAAAGGTAAAATTAAGCTTAAATTCCCAAAATCATGATCAATTAATTGATTTAGATGAAATCCTGATGAAGTCAAAGATTTTAGATTTTAGATTTTAGATTTCGGGGTTTTGGGAGTATCGGGGATTTCTTCCACCTTGGGATTTTCCCGGATTTCCTTCAATCCATAGTCTTCCTAAAGTTCAAGTAAAATATGACAAGAAAGATTTTTTGTGAAAATCTATTGCCTTAGGATTTCTCTGGATTCCGTCACTTCTTCATTTCTCTGAAAATTGCTGAGTCTTGTTAACTTTATGGATTTTCGTCCTTGATGGAATTCCCCGAATTATTTTTAGGAATGAAGAATAATGGGAATGCATGAATTAAATATTAATGCATTTTCATTTTACAATTGATTTGGGATGATTTAGGGATGTTCAAATTTTTCATGGGTTTTTCATGATGATTCAGATGCTTATAGATGTTTTTTCGAGGTTCTATTGCTAAAATCCACTTGTCTCATAATTCCCTAAAATTCCTTTTTGACTTGAATTCCATGAAGGGGTGAAAAGACCAAACTTTAAGAAAGGATGCTTAATGTTATTTTTAGGGGATTCAGATTGATTGTTTGGAATTCTTTGGTGATTGGAATATATTTATGATGGAATAACTTGGATTCTTATGCAATGCTAAATATTTATAATGGTCTCTTGAATGCAGACTAAATCAAGCAAAGCTGTAGTTGGAAGAGCTAAAGGAAAAATGGTGGATCCTAGTGATGAGGGAGCATCGATTATCTCAGAAGTAGAAAGGATTAAGAAAAATATAAAAATTAAATTTATTGAGACTAAGTTGACTTTTGTATGGTCAGGAATCACTGATACTAATGGGTAAAATGGGACTATAAAGAGTTGAAGGGAAGAATGGCTATGAAGGATTCCCCATTGCTGGCTAGAAGAATGGTGAGTCAGGATTGACTCATGTATTTGGGTTTCCCCCCATAGTT
>CM021101.1:732838921-732921992 GCA_007115665.2 Sequoiadendron giganteum
TACTCATTCCATGATAGAAGAATGACCAAATACAGGTACAAAGTCTAGGATCTTATTGAAGGGTTTGATGCCTTCAACATCTAGTTGATCCCACAAAGTAAGAATCAAATTGTTGATTCTCTGAAACAAGCAGGCAGTACATTGCAGTATTTATCACTTTCAAGATTGAAGAAGTTTACTATGGAACTCACTCCAGTACCCTCAGTTCCTGACAATGTCACTAATTTCCAAGTATTTGAAGATGATAAGTATATTCTTGATTTCATTACTAGCTATGATGTGTTTGCTTCTCAAGTGATTGATGAGGTAGAACCTCAAGAAATAGAAATATACTTAGAAGGGGTTATGAACTTGAAGACTAATACTATACCAACGGGTATGGTCCAATTAGAATGAATTTTTGACCTAGACAAGATAAAAGATCAGGAACATCAAGAGAAAAGGGAGTCTCTGAATAGACAATGTGAAACATACAACATAGGGACCCAAGATAATGATAAAAATGTATTTATTGGTAAAGTGTGTACTCCAAAAGAACGGAGAGGAATCTTTGAGGCATTACACACCTATCAAGATTTGATATCATGGAGTTATGAATACCTAAAGACATACAATAATTCAATCATTTCACATACAATCACCTTGAGGAAAAATGTCAAACCATTTAGGCAAAGACAAAGGCCAACTAATGCCTTGCTAGAGCCCATCATCTAGAAGGAGGTGCAAAAGCTAATTTCAACACAAATTATATTTCCAATAAGACACTCAACATGGGTTGAAAACTTGGTTCCAGAAAGAAAGAAGAATGGAGAAATTAGATTGTGTGTTGATTTCAGGAAACTTAATAGGGCATCAAAAATGCATAATTATAAAGTTCCTTCCCTGGATGAAGTACTTCAAGTTGTCAATGGATCTCATATGATGTCCTTTCTAGATGGGTACTCTAGGTACAATCAAGATATGGTACAATATGAGGACTTGCACAACATTGCCTTTACTATGAAATGGGGAAATTTTTCTTATAGGAGAATACCCTTTGGATTTATCAATGTTGGAGCCACATTCCAAAGAGAAATGGATATTTCCTTCAAGGATATCATCAGTAAGTGCATAATTATCCACATGAATTATTTAACTCTATTTCTAAGAGGAGAGGTGATCATATTATAGATTTATGTAAACTATTCCAAAGGTGTAGAGAGTTTTGGATCTCACTTAATCCAAATAAGTGTATTTTTGGAATTACTGAAGGAAAACTGATATGTCATGTCATTTTAGAACAGGGTATTTCCATTGATCCAAAGAGAGTAGAAACCATATTCAAGATTCAGCTCCCTGCAAGCAAAAAGGAAATGAAATCATTCTTTGGGAAAATCAACTTCGTCAGAAAATTCATCACTGGATTTGTAGAAATAGTAAATCCCTTGAATGCCATGCTGAAATAGGAAGCAAAGGTTGAATGGAGTGCATAATATAGGGAGGCATTTTCAGAAATCAAGAGAGCTATTGTTGAGGCTCCAGTATTGGTAAGTCCTGATTATGCCAAACCCTTTTACATATATTAATTTTCTTGAGAACATTCTTGTGCTGCATGTTGACCTAGAAATCTGATCAAGGGAATGAACATCCCATAGCTTTTATGAGTGCTCCTCTAAAGGATGCAAAACTGAGATATCCCAATGTAGAAAAATAGGCCTATGCTTTGGTTAGAGCAATAAAGAAGTTCATGAATTATATTCTAAGGAATAAGGTCTTTGCCATAGTACCTGATCCTATAGTGAAGCTATTACTAATGCAAAATGAATTGGGAGAACATAGGGCTAAATGGGTAGCCATGTTACAAGAGTATGATATTAAGATTTATCCGATGAAACTAGTGAGAGGACAAGGACGAATAAAGACCATGGCTGAAATGGGTCCTAACCTTACAACTCAGACTACCACCTCAAAGATGTTTCTCCAAGAGACTGGTATGATGAAATCATCTACTATTTATTAAACCAACAATATCCTGAACACCTTAATGTAGTTAAAAGGAGAGCTCTACGTTTGAAGACCGATAGCTTTATGATGAAAGGAGTTTTCCTATACAAGAAAATTCATGAGGGGATCTACTTTAGATACCTAGGGAAGGAAGAAACTATGGGAGTGATGGATGAATTTCATGACAGATATGACACCTTCCATGGTTCAACACTTTACACTACAAATTTGATCTTGAGAGTAGGCTATTATTGACCTACCCTATTTAAGGATGCACATAATCATGGGAGGACCTATCATGTATGTCAAACTGCAGCAAGTAAGGATAAACATGCAGCCCTCCCACTCTAGAGGGTCATAGAGGTAAAACCTTTTGCACAATGGGGAATGGCATTCATAGGTACAATCAATCCACCTTCCTCTGCAAGCCAAATGTATATTCTTACTGTAACTAATTACTTTACCAGATGGACTAAGGCTCTTACATGCAAACAATGCACCTCTAAAGTGGTAATCAATTTCCTTGAGTTAGGTATTGTTAATCATTTTGGTTGTTCATTGGCTCTATTTTGTGATAATGGTCCTACGTTTACATCACTGAAATTTTCTAATTGTGCCTTTGATCATGAAATCATTATAAAGTTTGCATCCAATTACTACCTAGAGGGTAATGGTCTAGCCGAGTCTTCCAATAAGAACATTTTAACAGTCATTCATAAGCTATTAGAGAAGAACCCAAGGATTGGCACACCCATCTCAGATTTTCTCTTTGGGTAGACCATACCAAAAAAAAAGACATCCCTAGGAACCTCTCCTTATCACTTAGTTTATGGTTTGGAACCTGTATTTTCCATTCAGCTAAATATACCTACCATGCAATTTATCAATGAATACTATGATGGAGAAGATAATCTTGAAGCCTACCTGGCTGATTCATTACACCTTGAAGAGAAAAGAGATGAATCCTTAGAAAAATTTGCTAAGCATCAAGGTATAGTGAAGAAATGGTTTGATAGGAGAGCCAAGGTGAAAGCCTTTAGAATATCTTACTTATTTCTCTACTGGGACAAAGACCATGACCGAAGGGGAGAGCATGTAAAATTTGAAAAATTTGGCTTAGCCCTTATCATATTGCAGAGATCCTAGGAGATAATTATTTCCACTTGAAAACTCTCACTCAATAGGACATCCCATTGCTTGTCAATGAGCAGTATTTGAAGCATTATTTCTAGTGTTGAGCTATTTGCAGCTCTTTCTTTGTACATAGTTAGGTTAGGTTTCCTTTCTATTGTTTTGCTTCTGCTTGGGTTGTTTTGGTTTTGTTTTATTTTTCTTTGTTGGCTTTATGCTTTTGGTTAGGGTAGGTTTGCTTTTGTTGGTATTGTTTTTTTTCTCTTCTCTTTCTTTGGGTTTTCCTGCTTCCTTTTGGGTGTATTGTACTTGTATGGAAAATGTGGGTTTGTTGAGGATTGCACTGAGATTTATTTTGCAAGATTTAGTCATCTTTTCAAAGTCAATTATTAGAATTTCTTTATCTAGTGTTGCATATGCCTAGAATTGGAAGGCCACTTGATTAAGTTAAATACTGGAATGTATTCGGGTCCTGTATTTTCACACAAATCTTAAAGATTCCAAGGTTGCCTATGGTCCTTATGAAGTTTGACCGGGTAAAAAAACTTATGTTCTGCTCTAGTGCCACTGTGGTTATCATCCTTGAGAGTGAGATTCATTGATTATAGGGTGAAAGGGAAAGTTTGAATGATTTCAAAGAGAATATAACAAAAAAAAAAAAAAAAATTTTGAAAACCAAAAGAAATGTTTACCTTATTAGGAGTATCCTAGTATCTCTACTGGAGCTATAGACACCTGGCTGGTAGTAGAGCTATGCTTTGGAGGATCATAGTGATAACCTCATCGGGGCTATGGATGCCTAACTAGAAGTGAAGCTCTATCCAAGTTTCTTTTGGAGTTAGAATCTTTATGTAACCCTATTAGATCAAGTTTGGTCCTTATTGTAACTAATGAAAGGAAATGAATGCATGGACACACACTCTAACCCTGGTACTAGATGACATTGCTTAATTGTGAATTTTGAAACCTTTTTTATAGATGACTTGGTGTAATGATTGAAAGCAAAGATTTCTGGTTCTTGATTCCAGTTTGTCATTGAAATGCTCTAAGGCATTTCCCCAACGGAGTCACCATTTGTTGTGAATTTTTGCACACAAGCCCCGTTGAAAGTGGGGACCCTCTTTGGTTTCTCTTTTGGTCTTTGGTGGTTTGATCCTAGAATTTGGTCACTTTCCAATGTTCCTGAATGACTTATCTTTCTTAGGAAAACACCCTTATTGGGTAGACCTTTGAAAATCATGAGTTTTGGGTCAATTTTAGGTTTTTACCCGGTTTTGGGATTTTCCTCCTTTGGTGGATTTCCCTGGTTGCCTTGAAAACCCAACAAAATTTATTTTCTCATCGTTTTCGGGGATTTTGGTACTTCACGAAATTCCGTCTCAACCGGATTTCCTCAAAATTCCTTTTCTGCCTCAGATCCTCGAGCTCATCTTGAATTGTCTTGTGACTACATTAATAGCTCAAGTACAAACTCTGCAGATTAGTTTTAATGAGGTTTGAGCTGATTGTTTATGCTTTGAGTCAACTTATTTTGGCCATCAATTGAATTAAGAGAGTTTGTTCTTGGGTGCTTTTGTCTAGTCTAAGCATTCACCTATGGATTCTCAGATTTTTTGGTCATTATTTTGGAGTCATTCTTGTCGCTGCTTGCTAGAGCATCAAGCTTTGCTTCTAGTAGTTATTATCACCAAGTTTACACTTCATCAATGGTATGTATCCTTTGTTTCATTTTCAATTGATGAGTGCCAATGGTTCAGTGGTCTCTTGGGTTTTCTTTGTGTCTGAGCTTAGGCACATCGGGGGTTTATGGTTAAACTAGGGTTACATCCTTTGATCTCTTGATGTTCCTCTAGAATTGGTAAGCCCTATCTTCCTTGGTTTCACCTCATCCTGTTCCTGGTTTTCTATTTCATTTTGTTTTGCACGAGGGTTTCAATCATTGGATCCATTTTGCATATGGTGTAATTGACCTATGATGGTGTGTTCATTCTAAAACCCTAGGGTTTGATTTTCAATTCATTATCAATACTGTTAGATCACCCTTTAGGCGAATTAGAAAGTTAAAACCATTGATGAACCATTTGAAAAGGTAAAGGTAAGCTTGGATTCCCAAAATCATGATCAGTCAATCGATTTGGATGAAATCCTGATTGAGTCAAAGATTTCAGATTTTGGATTTTAGGGTTTCCAAAGTATCAGGGATTTCTTCCACTTTGGGATTTTCCTGGATTTTCTTCAATCCATCGTCTTCCCAAAGTTTGCGTAAAACATGAAAATTGGGATTTTTTCGTGAAAAATTTGTCGCCTTAGGATTTCTCTGAATTTCATCACCTCTTCATTTCTCCAAAAATTGCTAAGTCTTGCTAACTTCATAGATTTTCATCGTTGATGGAATTCCCTGAAAATTTGTTAGGAATGAAGAATAATGGGAATGCATGAAGTAACTACTAATGAATTTACATTTCATGATTGATTTGAGATGATTTAGGGATGTGCAAATGTTTCTTGGGTTTTTCATGATGATTGAGATGCTTATAGATGTTATTTTGAGTTTCCATCACTAAAATCTGCCTATCTCAAAATTCCTCAAAATTCCTTTCTGACTTGAATTTCGTGAAGGGGTGAAAAGACCAAACTTTAAGAAAGGATGCTTAATGTTATTTTTAGGGGATTGTGATTGATTGTTTGGACTTCTTTGTTGATTGGAATCCATCTATGATGGACTAACTTGGATTCTTATGCTATGATAGATATTCATTATGGTATCTTGAATGCAGGTTGAATCAAGCAAGGCTCTAGCTAGAAGAGCTAAAGGAAAAATGATGGATCCCAGTGATGAGTGAGTATCAGTCATCCCAGAAGTAGAAAGGATTAAGGAAAATATAAAAATAAAATTTCCTGAGACTAATTTGTCTTATGTGTGGTTATAAATCACTGATACTAATGTGGGAAAATGGGACTATGAATAGTTCAAGACAAGAATGGCTATTCAGGTTTCCACATTGTTGGCTAGAAGAATGGTGGAGTCAAGATTGGCTGATGTAGTTGGGTTTCCCCCCACAACTTAGTGTTATGAGTCAGTTTTAGAATGTGCTAGATATATGATAGGGTTACACAAAGGGTGATTGGTCCACAAGGTAGAGTGTTGGCCAATTTATCTCCTCCTTCAATGGCACATACATTTAATATACCTAATAGATCTCATGTGGTAGGCCTAGATCTGGATGTGGCCAGGAAATATTATGCAGATGATACAAATAATGCTTTGTATGTTGTCGACTCTTGGATGGAGAATCCCAAGCCCCACATATCCAAGTTACCTAAGTAGCTATTTAGAGAAAAATTCAGGGCAAAGTATTATGATGCCATCACACTCCTTAGTAGGGTTGTAGGTTTGAGGACTATAGGGGTCTTTGAGAGATGGATGTTTTATCTCATAGTAAGAATGGAGCAGAAAATTGATTATTTGTTTTATCGTTGAAATATTTGACAACTCCTCTTTTGACTAATGCTTTCTCAATTTTAAGATCGTTTTATATTAATTTTTTGAATGCGGGAGGACATTGTAATTCAAGCCTATAACTCATTTCCTCCGTTTATTTTTCAATGAATAACTCCATCTTTTCTTCCTTGGGAATGAATCGAGGATATCTAGTGAACAATCATCACCATCTTTGTAGAAAAGACAAGAAAGTTTCCCCTTTGTTTTGCTTTAGGTTATAAAGATCCTATATTGTAACATTGTGTTGGATGTAAAAGGAGTACTGGGAAATGAACCTATTGACAAGTTCCTCAAAAGTTTTGATACCTAGTTGTAGTTTTTAAAACCACTCCATACATGATCCTCCCAAGCTCCTTGGGAATAATATCATTAAGTAAGTTTCCTCTTGGGAAAACTCGATGCTCATTGTTTTGAATTTCTCGATATGATCTATCGAATCTATTCTTCCATTGTACTTGTTGTACTTTTGGATCTCACAATGTCTAGGAAAAGGTATCAGACCGATTGTTGCGTCGAAAGGATAAGGAAAAATGTTTGTATTGCATATCTTTTAGTACTCCCTTTTGTCATATCCTGTATCTGTTGTTGTAACAGTTGCATTTGAGATGTCAACGCGGAAACTGGATCTATTGTTTCTATAGGTTGCATTATTTCAATCTCACTTGTTCTAGGTGCTTCCTTGAGATGATTCACATCAAAGTCCTTGGGAAGTTTAGCACCTGATTCAGCCAACATCAAAAGATACTTCTCCATATCTTGTTCTAAAATCTTTTCCATAAATTTATGGAACTTGGGATCTTGGTGAGCTATCTGAATATCCTCTGGAGTTATTTTGTTCTTATCATTTTGGTTCAGATCGTTCCAAGGATTTTCTTCTACCATTGTTTGGGATGTTTCAAGTTCTTTCTCTAAGAGTCTATGCTTTTGGGACCTAGTGAAGATTGGCATACAAATTTTTACCCTTTCTTTCAAAATGTTGATCTTCTATGCTGGGAAAATGTCAATTAAACTTTTAACAAAGTTGAATAAGATGACTGATCTTATTGATGAGACTATGTTAAAAATTTGATTACTATACTTGGTTTCGTGATAAAGGATGATAGTATCCTGATGATGAAACTTAAGTTTAGTAATCAATTGTGTATTTGATTTTGACACTTGTGATTTGAAAGATCTTGTTTTAGTTGATAAGATTGGAAATTTGTATAAACCTATCTATTTTTGGTCTCTAGACAATGATTTTGATAAAAAGAAACTTGGTTTTGATGAAAACTATGGATAAAATGACAAACTGACTGATTGGTAAGATTTTCAAACTCTCTATTTCATAAGCGTTAAAATATAGGATAGAGGCACTATTTCACAGAAGTGCTAGAATAGTGTTTTGAAGCACTAAAACAGGTGACAGAAGCGCTATCTTGATAGAAGTGCTAAAACAGTGCACGAAAGCACTGTAGAAAGTGATGAAAGTGCTATCTTGATAGAAGCGCTGAAACAATGCTCGGAAGCACTGGAAAAGATGATGAAAGTGCTAAAATATATATTGTAAACGCTAAAACAGTGCTCGAAAGCACTATTTCACAGAATCGCTAAAACAGTGACCCGAAGCACTGAAACAGGTTTCAAGAGCACTAAAAATAGGACTTTAATGACTCTCTATTGTAAATCTGATCTAGCCTTCTGACATACTGTATCATTGATTGTGAAAGATAAGAAAGATGTATGTGCTGACTACAGTTGTGATACTGAGTGAGAGCTTTTCTTTGGAAGAAGGCTCGTGAATAGAGTGGTTCTACTGCATAATTTAAAGTGTGACCCCTAGCAAAATTGTGATATATGTGGATGAATGTTCTATGTTGTAAAAAGAGTTTTCGATTTTGATATAGAAAACGTTGTCTTCTTAATCTATCTCGATAATCGAAAGGTTTCTTGGGTTTTGTGATTTTCGTTTTTCTCTTGACAAATGTGGTGGACTTCCACTTTCGCAGCATGGATTTTTCTGATCTAACTTGACTTTGTTGTTTTCAGGATGATCTTTAATCTGATTTTAATGAATTTGTGAAAAAACAACAAGCAATTGTGAATAATTGTTTTAACTGAATAGATAATGTATGTTCAAGATCCATGAATGGTCCTTATTGATTTTGATGGGTTGTTTTGACAATTGTACACAAATCAAATAGACTCACACTTAAGGACAAATAGGTCATCATTATACTCATAGCCCACATCTTGAATTGCATTGATGCACATAGCCTTGTCACCCCCTAGAGGGTGCCCGTGTTTTTGTCATTTCCAAATGCATACTCAGAGTTGGATTTCTTTTTCTCTGAGCAAACAGTCTGTGGAAATTATATGGTGAGTGTCTTGGGGGTAGATTATTCCCTCCCCTTGCACTGTGAGTATGATAATGTATGGATATTGACTCGGTGGGATACTACTCTATGGTTCGTAGATAGGGCTTCCGTGCGGTGCAGAAATTGATAAACTCCCTCAAGAGACCTCCCAATCTTTAGAACAAATATTTTGGGGATGGTTATCTTGCTCACTACCATCAAGTTGGACTTTCATCAACAACTTGTATTTTTATTATAGTGGGTTGGAATCCTTAGCTTTAGGCGTTCCCACTTAGATCATTCCTGTAGGGTGAGTACTTTTTCCCACTATAGAAGGCCTTCTAAAGGATTTAATAAAGCATAAATAACATGCAATAAAAGTGAATCTAGCATTTTGGTCACCTAGTTAAGGGGAGAGCATAAGCCTAATCACCACAAGCACAACATATAAGTTGTTCTGTTTTAAGCCCAAAAAGAAATTTTCTAATCCATATGAAGGTGTTGCTTCACAGAAATCATGTTGTTCTTTTTAACTTATACTGTAAAAATGTTATGACTATCCTAGGATTGATAAATTTTCTTTTAAGAAAACAAAAAGTGGCTACCCTAGGATTGATATATTTAGAAACCAAGAAGTGACTATCCTAGGATTGATAAATTTTAGAAAACCAGAAATGACTATCCTAGGATTGATAAATTTTAGTCCAACTATGAAAAAATTAAAATTTGCTCATGGCCGCATCGGATCCAGATTGATTTTACAAAAGTACTAGAACAGTCCACTGAAGCGCTAAAACTTTTATTTGATGTGCTATAACACAAAAAGCCGAAATAGGACACCGAAGAACCGAATTTTCCCACAAAAGCGTTAAATCACTGATGCGCTGAAACAAGTCATAGAAGCACTAAATTTGAAAGCGCTAAATTTTTTGACAGATGCGTTGTAGTAACATGGAAGCGCTATATTTTGGCATAGAAGCACTATAGTATTTGAAGAAAGTGCTAAAACAAAACACGTCGGGAACCTGCATGACACTTTCCAAAAAAATTGATAAAATTGGGATTAATGCCCCATGGTGGGTGCCAAATTGTAAGCATGGGTAATGTGTAAAGCACAAAAGACACTTCTTAATATGACATTATATCAAAGACAGAGCTGAATGAATCAAATCAAAGAAATAATCTACTGAAAGCGTCATATTGCTCTCTATCTCCAAAGATTTATTAAACCTCTATTGCTCTCAGATCGTGAGTGCACTATGATTGTTAAAATGACAATTCAAAGAATGAGATGGATGCTAATGCAATGATATGGAGCTTAATGTGATAATACTAGATTATAAAGAAAATAAACTAGCATGAATTGACATGGAAACAGATAAATTCAGCTATAGGAGGAAGCTATGATATGGAGAATTGATTGTTGGATGCTGAATGCTTGGATGCTTGATGCTTGATGCTTGAATTCCTACAAAGTAAGAATGCATAAGTTATATTATCTGGATCCTTTTCTTGGTTTAATGAGGCTGTATTTATAGATTTCTTGACTATAGAAATGCACAGGGATGGCATTGAGAGGCTTGGATTCAATCTGGAGGATTGAATGATGAGATATGGAGGAGATTGAGAGAATTTTGGTGATTGCCTCTACCCATGAAAACACTAGGTAAGAGAAGAGGAAAGATTGATGGAGAACTTTTGAGAGAAGATTTTGGAATTTGTCTCCAATTTGTCTCCAAAACTTCTCTTGAAGTTTCAAAGCATTAATTGTGACATAATTAAGACATAAATTAGACATAGGCTATCTAATTTGATTTTGAGGAAATATAGTGGAATATTCCTTATGCCTTTATTCAAATATTTTTGATTTATTTAAATTAGCAAAAGAGGAATAAATAATTTAATAAAACAAACTATAGAAGTTGTTTATTAAATTAAATAGAAGAATATGGCAATTAATCAATAAATTGTTTAATCTTTATTTAATTAATTTAAGATTGATGTGATAGAATAGAATAGGAAAATGATAATTAAATCAAACAAAGTATTTAATTTTGTTTATTTAATTAAGATGAGTTTTGAAGAATTAGAATAATTTAAATGTGAATGTGAATGTGAAATATATAAATAAATATTTCTATTTATTCGATAGTAGAGGAAATTAGAATAATTAATCAAATAATTCATATTTAATTAATCGGATGCTCCAGACCAATTTTAGGTGTATACAATTGTTGATCATCAAGAGGAGGAGGTGGAAGAATTAAAGGAGGGAGAGTTCTATAACACTAAGGAAAAGATAGAAAGGATCATACAGTCTTCTTTGGTGAGTTATGAGGATTCACCTGCTGATACAGAGAGGGACAACTCTTCAAGAAAAGAAGAAGTGCCTACAAGGAATCCTCCATCAGTGCATGAGGCAGGTGAACATAATATGAAAAATAATGAAAATCTAGAGTAGAATGAGGAAGATAGGGAAGGAAACAAAGATGAAGAGGTGCACAGTATGAATGTTGATTCCTTCAAGGATCAAAATGAGAAAGGAGAACAAAATGAACAGTAACCCGATGCTCATATCCTGGTTGGCTGGATGAGAGATTTAAGAGTAAGTAGATTATTGTGGATGATACTCCTCTAAATTGGGATGATCTATTAGCCAACAAAGGAAAAGGAAAATAAAATAAGAAGGCTAAGGTTATCGCTAGGATTGAGAGATATGAGGCCAATCACTAAGTGATCCACATTGCCAATCCTGCTCCTGATAAGAATAAATATGAGGTAGCTGGCCAGGATTATAATATTCAAACCATCAATCTTCAATCTACCTCCATGATACAAGAAGTTGAGGAGTTTTAGGAATCCAGTGCTGCAATTTTAGGCAGATTGAATAAGGGGATACAAGATAAGAAGGAATTAAAGAAGGAGAATGAGAGACTAAAAAGATATCTACAAGATCTCATGAAGCCTTTACAATCTATATCTTCATCATCTATAGAATTTTTTCTACTTGAGGAGACCATTACCAAATTGGAGAAGATGAAAGCCACTATACAGGTTACCCATGAACGTCTGCAAGAAATGAGCAATAGAGGAGATAAATGATTAAAGTAATTATGTCCACTTGTGGTGATGCCCATAGATCTTTTGACTAGTTGTAGAATATTCTAGGGGAATTTTTTTTTTATACAGATCTTCTATTGTAGAAATCAAAGAAAATCATGGACTATACAAAACAAAATCTAATGAGTGATAAAATCCTACCTTCTTCAAAGGCTTCACAATCTTGGGAATGGTACAAATTGCTATAGATTAATTAGAGGGTTTTGAAGAAAATTCATAAACAAGGGTAGAAAATTGGAAATACATTGAAGGATATATTTGGCAAGGGTATTCCATTATTTGAGATTATGACTAGGAGAAAGAGGTTTGCATTGAAGCACCTAAGTATAGAAAAACTAAGGGATTGGTGGCATGAGATCTATGATTCAGTTGGAAGTGGCCCAGTCATTGTGCACCAACTAGATGATACAGCCACATATTTTGCAATCATGGAGAAATATCAAACCCTAAAGGTGGAATAGGATGAAGTCATCAAGAGATCAAGGGGAGAAATTGAGTCTCTTGATAGAAGGTTCAAGATATTAAATACCCCACCTTTCGATGATCTGGAATGATTTTTCCTCAACATGCAATATAAAATAGGTCAAGGGAAGGACAACGGGCTGACTAATGGGTGAAATCCTCAAAAATATTTCTTCCCATTATTATTTCTCTAGCCTTTGCATGCATTGGATCAAATTATAAGGAGATTCTAGGTCAAACTGGATAGGAGCCTCAAACATTTAATAAAGTTTTATGTTTAATTTTGGGGTTTTTCTTTCTCTAGTCGACCTATTTGTGGCTAACCTTTCTTTGTATCCCTAACTTGGAAAAAAATCTCTATAAATGTGGTGTGTGACCTCATTGTTGAGTAGTAGTAAGGCTAGAGTATTATAATTCATATCAAGTTAAGCAGTAAGAGCAAAGTTAGAAGTTTTAGTTTTTTTTGAAGCAAGTGCTAAAAAACAGAATACTTGAATTGTTTCTATTGTTGATGAATTCAATAAAATTGGAGACATTGTGCTTTGGTGGATTCTCTTGGATTTATTTATCTTGTATGGTTCTAGTTATTCTATCTCTCCTAATTTTTTTGAAATCTTGAATGAATGTTAGGTTTAGAATTAAGTAATTTGATGATATTTGTGGTTAGATGCTTGGAATATTGTAGCAATTCCTGATCCATAAGTTTGGTAGCTTATTTATTGTAGGTTTCTATGCAATGTTAGCTCGGATCTTATAATTGTTTGCTTAGCTCAATTGTGGGTTTCTTCATTTCAATTTCAAAACAAGGGTTGACTTGAATGAATGTTCATGATCTGATTTTTTTTTTTCCCTAGAAGATTGCACTGTTTATGTGAAATTATAGGTTAAACTTGGGTTATGTAGAAGTTAGCTTTGAGTAATTGGTCTATTTGAACATCTTGTCATAAGTATTTTTGATGTTAGGAGTAATTTCAAGGTTAGGATTTTTGAAACCCTTATCTTTTTCTATTTATTTTAATTTGAGTTAGGGTTAGTTTTAAGAATTTAGAGTATCAACATATTGCAAAACCTCTTAAATTCCAAAAAAAATTCTAAGGTCCCTTTGTGATTACCAACATTTTCACATTTATCACCGAGTTTATTTGTTGCATTGTCAAGATCTGACATTAGAGACCTTGGGGTTATCTCTTTTCTCATAGAGATTTACCATTCAAGAGAGATTTGATATCATATTCTTTTTTATTTCTTGTTGTACAGAAAATACCATCAACAATAGTGAAGACCTAGATCAATATCCTCAAAAATGCCAAACAATAAAATATTAATCCATAAGGACCTGCAACACGCTACCACCATCATGTCGGACAAGAACATGAAAACCTTAAATAATCAAGGAAAAATATTCAATCATGAACACATTGATCAACACAGATGTACCACACTGATAAAGACCAATCTAGAAATATCACTGAACATCTCAAAAACATATGCAACAACTCAATTCACCAAAACTAAAATCTCATCTTCCAAAAACACTGGCTACAATAACTGAATAAGTGTAGGAACATAGAACTTCATAACTTCCTCAATTCTTGATGCATACCACTAAAAATTTTAGACAACATACTAGATAAGCTCAGCAACAAACCCTTTAGTGCACACCTTCTGATCATCAACGTACAAAAAATTTCAACACTCTGACCTTCTTAGGTTCACTAGCTACCTGCAATATATTTATTACAATTTTCTCAATATCTTCAACATACACAACCTTCAAAATAACTAATTATAATAGTGTTGACATCAATGACAACCACAAAATCCAAGAATCTCCTCCTTTGGTATTGATGGAAACATATGATGTGAAAAATAATACCATCAACACAACTAGTTGTTCACATAGTTCTCTCCCTTTGATCTATAGTTCTCCTCTCATAGCTCTTCTCTACCTTTCTTGACTCTTCTCCCCCTTACTTCAAGATTTTTTCAAATTTTTCTTCTCCCCATTGGACATCAATGGAAAAGGTACACATGCTCAGATCCACATATCAATCCAAAACAAGATCTGACTGTAAGTCCATAGATTGATGTAAAGACTTGCATATTAGTTCAGATTAGGAGGGGAAATCACCCCTAACTTTCCTCTAGGATACTCAAAAGTATCCTTAGGCAATGGTTTAGTAAATATATCTAAAATTTGTTCCATTTTAGGTGCATATTCCAATTTGACCTCTTTATCACTCACCTTGTCTCTCAAAGAGTGATACTTGATAGATGTATTATTTGTCTTTGAATGTAGCACCGAATACTTAAAATGTTTATGGCACTTGAATTGTCACAAAATACAGAAATAGGCTCATCATACTCAACTCTGATATCTTTCAGCATCTGTTTCATCCACAACACTTGAGTGCAATTGTTTGTAGAAGCAATATATTTTGCCTCAACAGTAGATAAGGAAATGGAATTATTCTTCTTACTAAGCCAAGATACTAACTTCTTCCCCAAGAAGAATGCACCACCACTTGTGTTTTTCCTATCATTTATATCTCTTATCCAATCTACATCTATAAAGGCATTCAGAGTAAGATCATCATCCTTTAGATACCATAACCCAAAGTAAACTGTTCCTTTCAAGTATATGAATATTCTGTTTATTGCAGTCACATGTGATTCCTTTGGATTGGATTGATATCTAGCAACCATGCACACAACATTCATAATGTCTTGTCTTGTCTGATTCAAATATACAAATCCACCAATCATTGACTTATATCTTGTTTGATTAGCCTTAGGAGAATCATCATTTTGAGATAGTTTTCATCTAGCTACCATAGGTGTACCAACTGGCTTGAATCTTCCATGCCAAACTTTTTCAGTAACTCTCTTACATACTTGCACTGAGACATAAAGATTCCATCATATAATTAAGTAATTTGCAATCCTAAAAATAATTTTTGTTCTCTTATCATTGACATTTCAAATTCACTTTTCATTTCATCAGCAAATTGCATGCACAAGTCATCATCACCTTCAAAAACAATTTCATCAACAAAGACTTCAATGATCAACTCTTTATCCTAATCTAGTTTGAAATATAGATTGTTGTTAGCAACACCTTTATTGAATACAAGCTTCAACAAGTATTTATCTTGTCTTGCATACCAAGCTCTAGGGGCCTTTTTGAGTCCACATATTTCGTTCTTCAGCCGACACACCATGTCCTTTTCATTAGTAAATTTAAATCCATCTGGTTGCTCAACATAGTCTTCTTCTTCTAGTTCACCCTTCAAAAATGTTGACTTCACATCCATTTCATATAATTTATAGTTCTTGAAAGTAGCATAAGCAATAAATAACCTTCTAGCTTCAACTACAGCAATAGGGGCAAAAGTTTCTTCAAAATCAATACCTTCCATTTGTGAGTATCCTTTACATACTATTCTTGCTTTATTCCTAATCAATTCACCTTGTTCATTCAGCTTATTTCGAAAGACCCATTTGGTTCCAGTCACATTTTCGTCTTAAGGTATAGGAACAAGAATCCATGTATCATTTTTCTCTATCTGCATCAGATCTTCCTTCATTGCTTCCATCCAATATTCATCTTTACATGATTCATTGACATTGCTAGGCCCAGTCTTGGATATCAGACAATATTCTTCTACAATTCTTCTTCTAGTTTGTACACATTTGTTCTTGTCTCCTATGATCTAACTTTTAGAATGACTTTTCTTTACATACCTTTGAGTTTTGGGTTATGATCTTTCTTCTACATTTCCACTGTCTTCTTCTTCATGATTTTATTGGTTCACCGAAACACATTGAGTTTGATTTTTTTCTGTGCATTCTTTCCATTATCAGTACTATAGTTTTGGTCATCTAAGTCATATTCACAATGTTTGGATGATATTTCAATATCCTCATCTACTCTGATATTTTCATTCTAAACCAGTTTCTTCAATCTCTTATTTTAATATTGATAGGCTTTGCTCTTAATAGAGTATCCTAGAAAGATTCCTTCATAAATTCTATCTTAAAAATTTTCTATATCTTCATCTCTTTTAATATAACATATTCTTCCAAATATTTTAAAATATTTAACAATAGGTTTATGACCAAAAAATAGCTCAAAAGGAGTCTTATAAGAATTATTGTTGACATTCACTTGGTTGATAGTATACACATTAGTGCTTATATCTTCTTGCTAGTAGAAATGAGTAACATTACCTTCCAACATCATAGTTTTGGCAACATGTAAGATTGTTCTATTCTTTCTCTGAACAACTCATTCTATTGTGGGGTCCGGGGAGTAGATAACTATCTTTTTATTCCATGGTCTTCACAAAATGAATCGAACTCTCGAGAAGTGAATTCACCACCTTTGTCTGATCTTAAACATTTTATCTTCAAACATGTCTCAGTTTCTTCCAAAGCTTTGAAGCTTTTTAATTTCTCTAATGCCTCTTTTTTTTTTCCTAAGAAAGCAACCCAAACCATTCTAGAATAATCATCAATAGGCAACACAAAGTATCTTTCTCCTTGTATAATTTTGAATTTGAATGGAACATATAGATTAGTATGCACCAAATCCAGTATTCCATTTTAATGATGTTTTTTTCTCTGAAATGAAATTCTTGTTTGTTTTCTCATTTGACATTCCTTACATATAGTGTTAGTAGGCTTCACTAACTTCAGTAGATCTTTGACTACTTGTGTGGAGCTTATTTTGAAAATGTTATCAAAGTTCAGATGACACAACCTTCTATGCCATAACCATCTTACATCAACTTGATCAATCAAACAAATTTCACTAGCAACATTCAAGTGAAAAATATTACCTCTTGTCTTTGCACCTGAAGCAATCACATTTCTTGAGCTTCCCAATATCCAAAGCTTACCATCTTTGAACTGAAGATTGTAACCTTTTTCAACCATTTGTACAAGACTTAACAAATTATACTTCAATCCTTCAACATAAAGAGCACCATCAATATTGCATTTTCCACCAAGAGAAATAGTGCCTCTACTACAAATCACACCAACATTGTTATCTCCAAATCTTACAACACCACCGTCATACTTTTCCAATCTTAGAAACTTGATTTTGTCACCATTCATATGATGTGAGCATCTATTGTTGATCACTGAATCATCCTTCTCATCAATTGTGGGTGCAAGAGATTTCTCAATATTCTGATTACTAGTTGATTCAGTGGACACCAGACCATTTTGTTTGATAGCAATAAATACCCATTCATCTTCATTTCCAGTTTCTTTATCAGATTCATCATCAGTAACTCCAACATAATATCATTTCTTTTGAAATATAGTCTTATTAGTTTTATACTTAGAGACTCTTTCATAACATCTTGATGCAAAATGACCTCTCTCACTGCAAGTGAAAAATTTAATAAGTAGATTTCATTTGTACTTACCTTGTCCTCTAGCTTCTCTTTTCACAATTAGTGCTTCTATTTCTTCTAGCTCTCTTTCTTCATCTTCAATCAATTTCATCTCTTCTTCATACTTGAATGTTTTTATGGAACTCTCTCCTAGATCATATATTTGTTGGTTTTTTCTAGATACAATAGCTTTGAATGCAAATTTTGTCTTAGGAAAGGATTCACAAATTCACTCAACTCAAAGTCAGTAGTTTTTCCAAGCAGCATGTCTCTTGTCGTATTTACTATTGTCTTGAGGTCTTCAATAGAATGAGCTTTTGTTTTGTAAGAAGTAGGCATAGATATAAGTATTTTATCCATAATCTCATCTTCTTCCAAGGTTCCAACAACACATCTAATGTCCATCACTAATTCATTTCTTTTGTGAGAAAGAAAAGATGTTTTCATATTCACTCATCTTCATGCTCTCCCATTTGCCTTTCAGACTTTGCAACTTATCAAATTTCACTAGTGCATCTCCTTCAAACAATGTTTCCAACTTTATCCAGATCTCATGTGTAGTTTTTAGACCTATTAAATTTTTCATCTCTGAATCTGTCAAAGCACTTAGCAATGCTTCTATGGCCATGATATTAGCTTTTGCTTCTTTGATACACATGAACACCAAGATTTTTATATGTGGAAACCCTTTTAGTGGAAAAACCATGGTGGATGTTAGTCCACATGATTATACCCTGTTAGAAGTATAATAAAAGAAATTAATAGGGAATGCACATGCATTCAAGCACACTGCCTAGAGCTTACTGCTCAAAGGGAAGGCTCATTGCCTTCAATAAGACAATTAGATTAAATCCATCTGATGAGGTTGAAATAAGAAATTAGCTTCTATAAAATCTTGATTATAGTTTCGTTTAGGCTAAAATAATATTCTTCACACGTTGATTTGCACTCGAATGATATAATCTTTATTCACACATATACTTCACACACATTCATCGAAAATAATCTCAGCATACTTAAAAAATGAAATAAATAATCACTCTTATATATTTGCCATAAGGATTTACATCAACAACTTTGTCAACCATAAATAAAGAATAAATTACAACTGTTGGACTCAATACATGAAAAAATCTTAATGTGCACCAACCTAATTTTTCCACAACATAGTGAGGACCTAAATCAATATCCTTAAACATTCCAAATAATAAAATATTAATCCATAGGGATTTAAAACACGCTACCACCATCATGTTGGCCAAGAACATGAAAACCTTAAATACGCAAGGAAAAATCTTCAATCATGAACACATCAATCAATGCGGATGTGCCAAATTGATAGATCAGGATCTAGAAACATCACTCAACATCTCATAAACATACACAACAACTCAATTCACTAGTATTGCAATCTCATCTTCCAGAAACACTTGGTACAATAACTGAATAACTGTAGGAACTCGAAACTTCATAACTTCCTCAATTCTTGATGTGTACCACTAAAAATTTTAGTCAACATACTAGATAATCTGAGAAACAAACCATTTAGTGCATGCCTTCTGATCATCAATGTACAAAAATTTTCAACACTCTAACCTTCTCAGCTTCACTCGCTCCCTACAATATATTTATTATAATTTTCTCAATATCTTTGACATATACAACCTTCAAAATCACCAATGCTAGTAGTATTGAAATCAATGAAAACCAAATATAAAAAACACAAACACAACATCCAAAAAGAAGGCCAATCCAAATTTTGAGTATACTCGAGTATAAGTGTTTACAAATGGGAATGCACATGCATTCAAGCACACTACCTAGAGCTCACTGCTTAGATACAAAATGAAGACTCATTGTCTTACAACAAATTCAGATTAAATCCATCTGAGAGATTTTGAACTAAAAATAATAGAATCTACTAATTCATGATTACAATTCTGATTAAGCACATTAGTCACATTCTTGACCTTTTATTTGATTCTTCTCTTTTTCTATGTCTGCTTTAATTCGCATCACAAATATTTTTATGCACAAGTGAAACTATGCATAGTCGCTCTATAATCCTTTTGAATTTCACAACACACATCAACAGACTTTGCACATCCATACAAATGATATAAATGATCACTTATATACATCCACAACTAAAAATTTAACCAACCACTTGTCGGCTTCAATAAAACATAAAATATTTAGAAACCATTAGCTCAATCTATAGATAATTTTCAATACAAACCAACCAAAGTCGGTCAAAACATAGTGAGGATGTAAAAAAACATGCTTGAGCACAAAAAACTTCAAAAAATTACCCCACGGAGATCCACAGCATGCTATATTCACTTAGTTGGCTTTGATGCACTATTAAACAGAAAAAAAATCAACCAGATCTTCTAACTTTCACACCAATGAATGCAAACCTCAATTATTCTAAGATAAGATAATATGTAAACCAAAATACCTTCCCTGAGATCCACAAAACAAAATTATAACAATAAATTACATATGAATCAATATACACAACTCTGATGGATACCTTGTTCTAGCTTTGATAGATAATACATTTCTTCGATCTCACTTTTGGTATGAGCAATTACTGAAGTGCAGATCAAATCACTAACTAGCATTGCCATCAATGAAAACACTAGATGAAATTTTTAGTGTATATTGCCAACACCTGTGCCATTGGATCTCTAGTTTTTCACCTTTGTGAGAGAGGGTTCTTCCACCTGAGTTCACAGACTATTACCCTTGGGGTGTTGCCTCAAGGTTGTGGGCCTACATTGAGTCAAAAAAAATTTACTACTAATTTAGGCTTGTGATGTCTAGCATGTCTTCTTGTGATATACCAGTGCTTGTTGTAATTCTGAGTCAGTCCCAACCCATTGTTTTTTATGTATTGTGTTTTCAATCCTTTACCATAGTCTACCATTTCCCTCAGTGGTGAGTTTTCTTCACATAGGGGAAAAATTTCCTTGTGGATAGGTGATCCTACCCTCATATGGGTGAATTTGTATCATATTGCAATTAGGTCAGCTGATAGGAAAACACACTTTTGTCAAAGGAAAATTTGCTTGTGGGTCTCTTAGATAGGTGACCTCATATCTATATATTTCTTGAATAATAGGCGATTTCATGTTTGTATCTCCCAATCCCTATTCATACATCCCATAGAATAGGTGAACATGTTGTCCACAAGGGTGATACCATGTCAAGCCTATATAATCCCCATCCATACATCTGAGGAAATAGGTGATCATGCTCTCCCCATAGGAATTTCTATGTCCTACTCATATAGTGAAAGAAAGAGGTGATCATGTAACCTATATATGTGAGTCTGTATTCTTGAGAGGTGATCTAGGAAACACCCATCCATACTAAATCCTGAATAGGCAATATTGATACCTGTTTTGGTGATCTTGAGAGTCCAAAATGTAGGGTCCAAGATATAGGTAATTCTATAAATTAGAGAGGTGATCCTACAACATAGAGAGGAAGTTCTATGGTCTTTTGGATAGGTGATCCCATTATCTAAAAGGACTAAATCTTAATACATAGGGGTGAATATGACTCCCATACGAAAAAACCAAGGCTGAATCCTCTTAACCACTATAAGCTTGTTGTTTCTTGAGTGTATTCCTGTGATCTAATTCTTTTATCATTATCCATCTCTCTACAATCGTCATTTTATTGCCTATACATTTTTCAAAAGTTGTCAAATCCTTAACCAAATCACATAGGTGCATCATAGGACACCTCTAAACTACATATCCATCATCAATTCATCAATCTAAGTCCCTTATGTATTATTTTTGGGGCTCTTTTATCCAATGGGGTTAGGTACCTAGCCCTAATCATTATCGTTCACACTTAGAATTTTTATTTGTTCTAAGTCAGTAATCCTTCACAACCTAATAAATATATTTCAATATGTCACCATCATCATCCTCATCATTTTATCTATCCATTATCATCTTGCATCATCTAATTGCACTCCTAAACTTAATTTAGAGTTAATCCTATTGATACTATCTAATCAATCATCCAAACCAATCAATCAATCGAATTCAATCCAATCCAATTATCAATTCATCGTTATCCTAGCAACCATCCAATCAATTGATCTATTCATATAGGAAACCACTTAAGTGCATCTTAGGGCTTAGAGTTGTCATAGTCACCTAGTCATTTGCATTTTCATGACCATTACCTAATCACAGGAAAGGAAACTCATGGAATGAAAAAATGTCACAAGATGGTCAATATTAGTATCCTCCAAATTCCCCCACCAATAGAACCTCATCACAATCCAACATGGAAATTCTCATACAATATTATTCAAAATAAAGCATGGTTAATCAACTTGAGCTCACTATTAATGAGTACCTTAGCGCTCCCACAAAATTGCAAATGACTGTTTGTCTTCTCATTGAGTGAGGGGACAAAATAATTGCAAAATTTCTTTTGAGGGGTACCAAGCCACCTCCTAGTTTTGATATGTTGTAATATGTCAACATCACACCCCCTTCATAAATGTACCATTGAGCTCTCAGGGTAATCATTTTCATCAGTCCCACAAGTCCCCTAGGTTACCTAATAGGACATGTGGTATCAACCTAGGTTTCACAATGATGACTATTATCAAATACCACCCTCTTAGGTTCAAATATTGGTCATGGGTGCAATACCTAATCCTAATAGTCCTCAATGTTTTATAGGTCATAAAAAATCCAAACAAATCCCCAAGGTCCTGAACCTAATAATCCTCAAAGCTCTACTAGTCATGAAAATCCAAATAATCTCTAGGGTCCTAGTTCAGTTAATCCACAAGGCATGAAAATTCCCCTAGGTTCAACCCCCATACCATCCACACCACCTTTTCCACCACATCAATTTGGTCCATCACCAAGAAATATTGGGGGAAATACATTTAATCCCTTTGCTAATTTTCCTCCTCATATGCCTCATATTTAAACACACGCATCGAATATACCACTACCTTCATTTGCATCTCAAACTCAAGCTCAAAGCAATATTCCACCCCCACATCAACCTCAAGTTAATTTTTAGAAAATATCATCATAACTATCCTATCAATAACCACCACATCGAACCTACGTAAAATTACAACCCACCACATCAAACCCAAGTCCCATCACAACCTCCACCTCATCAACCCCAAATTCCATCATAGACCCCACATTAAACTTAAATCCTTTCATAATCTCAAAAAACCCAACACCAACCTCAAATAACTCCTTTACAACCTTCCCATTAGTTGTAGGACACCCCGCAACCACAACAATCATATTATCAAAAATTGCCTCATCAAACTCAGAATCCATCACAACCACCATCTCATACCCAAATCCCATTGCAATCAAAATAATCCTCTCAACAAATCCTAGGTAATCCTACCTCCCAGTATCTATACTATCCTCAAAGTACCTATTATCAACAACCCCCTACATCCAATCTCAACACCAATTACCACTACCATAATCCATAAATATTCCAACAACAACAATCTTTTTCCAACCCCAAAATATCACAACAAAACACTTACTATTATAAATCCAATCCATAATAGCTTCCACTTGTTTCCCAACAACAACCGACATATAACTACCAATCCAATATATTTTACTCCCAACAACCACCACCATATCAACATGGTTCCTCATAATCATACAATAGATATATATCGATCCTCAATCCAAACACGTTGACCAATACCAACAAATCCATTTGTATCCACTTATGCCACCATACAACCAATCCTTTCTACTATCATATCATCAATATGTCCCATATGATTAGTCAAATCTAGTAGGACCCTCTGCATCAATACCAATTAATAATGAGTTGGAAGACATGAAGGTTGCTCGAAAAGACATGCAGGCTGGTACATCAAAGAAGTCTTTCAAGTTTGAAGAAATTTTTCCTTACCTATTTGACTCATCCATCTCACTTATTCCTTTCCCTAAAAATTTTAAAATTCCAAACTTTGATAAATACAAGGGAAAGGGTGACCCAAGGAACCACTTGCAAGAATTTTACATGCATTTTAGGAAGTATTGCGTAATGATTATTATCTCCTCAGGTTGTTCCATAGAAGTTTAACCAGGAAAGCACTAGATTAGTTCATGGGTCTTCCAAAGAGGTCCATTACTTCCTTTGCTAGCTTGTCTGAGAATTTTTTTACACACTTCTCTTTCAACCTTGAGAAGGATATAGACACTTAAGATCTCTTGAAAGATAAGCAATGTGATGGACATACACTTTCTAGCTACCTGCAAAGGGGGTGAGCCTTGGCTAGTTCACTTAAATCCAATCTTCATGAGAAGGATCTAGTTACCATCACTATTGAAAATTGCCAACCTAAATTGGCCCATAACCTACACCTCCATTGCATTACAAACTTTATAGAGGTCATTGAGAAAGGTACTACTATTGAGAGGGACCATATTCCTAAAGATCTGATCAAAATCTTCAAGGAACATAGAGATAAACAATCTGGAAATAAATCTAGCTATTGGAATAGAAAAAAAAATCTTGTCAATGATGGTGTCACTAATACTAAACACATCCAAGTAGCTAGCACTTCTCAAAGACCATAGTACATCACCAATCCATGATCGATTTCCAATGTTATATCCATACCATAGGGAACATCCAAAATGATAGCACCAATAATGTTAGCTATAAAAATGTGCCTTACAAGTATGAGAACATTGTTATGTGCATCAATCAAGGGGAGCCACACATATCCATGATTCATGTCAAAGGAAAATACCCTCAATTTGTCATTACCACATGCCATACCTACATATCAGTCCCTATACCTTCCACTTTATCTCAGCCAACTCTTGTGAGATCACAATATAATATCCTTTATCATCTTGGTAAGACACCTACTCATATCCATTCTATATTTTCCAAGGTCTTTGCTAGTCCACCAAGAGATCCTTACAAAATCTCTTCAAGATACACACGTGCCAAATTACATTGATCCTACCAAGTTCCAAGCATTATTAGGATACTTTTCATCCACTTATTTTCTAGAATTTAGTCTGTAGACATGGAAAAAGTACAAATTTGTTTTGACACACCTGATCCCAATTTACTAACAACATTTCCTCCTAAATCACATTCTCAACATTTCATCATATTCTGTCTCTTAATTTAATAAATCATTGTTTATTTGATTAAGTCTTTCTCCTCTATTGACTGAATTAATCAATTCAATTTAATCAACCGTATATCTCTATTTAATTAAATAATCATTTTATTTAATTAAAATCTCTAAGGTCCTCCTATTAAATTCAATAAATTAAAACCTTATTTGATTAAGTCTTTCTCCTCTATTGATTGAATTAATCAATTCAATTTAATCAACCGTATATCTCTATTTAATTAAATAATGATTTTATTTAATTAAAATCTCTAAGGTCCTCCTATTAAATTCAATAAATTAAAACCTTATTTGATTTAATCTAACATATTCCTTCCTCATTAAATAAATCAAATTATTTATTTAATAAATCACTTTCTCTCAATTCTTGACTTAAATCAATTCATAAATTTAAGTCTAAATTGCCACATCTGCTAATTCCTCATTAAATTAATCAAAACCTTGGTTAAGTTAATCTCTCTCATTAAAATCCTCTAGAGAATGCAAGTTGCACAATAGATCAAATACTTTGATTTATTAATTCATCTATTTTCCCTCACAAAGCATCAAGAGGGAATATTCCCTCATTTGAATTCAAAAAGGCCAAGTGGACTTGGTCCTTCTAACAAGACATTAAAAGCCTCTTACATGTCCTTGACCTTGAGCCAAGTGACACTAACTTCATTCCTTTTCCCTCTTCAACATTTCATTTCTCAAATTTGAAATGCCACCTAGTTGCATTTATTGGCACATTGGCCAAAACTTGCACATTCCTCATTCAATCACATTTGGACAAGTGGCACAATGCCATTGGAATATCTTTTGTCCCACATTGCTTATTTCCACTATCTCTTCCAAGATTTGAATCTATAAATTGGAGACCCTTCTCCTCAATATTCATCCACAATTTACATGCAAAGTTACTCTCTTCAATTGAAAACTAATTTTGCTCATTGCTTCCAATCATCCATCATTTTTGATATTTTGCACCAAGTTTATGCTCAAATCTCTTTGGAGATTTGACCATTGATTCAATCAACTCACATTTGCAATATAGGAATTAGGAAAGGGCCAATTGTAACATATCATTGGCACCAATTCACCCATGGGATCATCATGTTATTAGCTTAATTAGGATTTAGTTTAAGTTTCTCTTTTCATGTTCCTCATTTTCCTAATTTTAGCTTTAATAAATGGATTTTGTGGGGAATCCCTCATTGTTTGCTTGCATTTAGATCTAACACTAACATTGTTTGTCGTCTTTGTGCATTTGCAGGTTTAGGGGTTCACATAGTCAAAATGATGTCTTTGATTGATGCATACCATAACAATGCCTTACACTTTGAGGTTTTGGTCACCCGCCATAAGGTAAAATGAGTCTTGGTAGATAATGGCTCTTCCCTCAATGTATGTAAATTAAGGCTGATAAAATAAGTAGGATATACTCATGTTGAACTACACAGCCAAACTAGTACAATTAAGGCCTATGACAATGTAGAAAGGGACTCAGAGGGTATTATTTTTCTTCCTATCTAGGTTGGCCTTATTGTCCAATACACTACCTATCACATCCTTGATTTGTATTTTCTATAAAACCTTCTCCTTAGTCGACTCTAGATTCATTCCATGAAAGTTGTTCCTTCCACCTATAACCAATGCCTGAAATTCCCATACAAAGGGGTCAAAGTAACTATCCATGCGGACCCTCAACCTTTCAAGTACTTTCAGGCTCTAGAGGATTCCTTACCACATTCTTGATATTGTCTGGGAGTCAAATTGGGAAATCCTTAGGCATCACCATCCCTCCCATGATCCAAATCATCATCTAGTTCATCATCTAACACCACATTCACTCCATCCACTACATCCGATTCTACCATTATGAAGGTCCAAATCATGGAAAATGGCTGTGGATAATATGAGATGCATACAACTCTTAATATGGAAACCATGTTTCTATCTCCTCAAACCTACAACCAACCTTCTAAAATTGCAACAAAAGAAGAAGTGATGACCAAAACTATCAGCTCCAAAAATATGGGCTCTACCACTTTCTAGTCTCTAAGAACACTACAAGATTAGGTAGATGAAAATATTAGTCAATGGGTCTATAGAGAAGAACCCCAATGATCGCCTCCCCTCATTGAAAAATTCAAAGAGTTTTATCCCCATGCTTCAAATCTGCTAGAAAAATAAAATTATCAAGGAGGAGGGCTTTTTGTAGAAGAGAATGGAAGATTATGACTCATTGAGACACCAGTGCGACCTAAACATTTTGGCTTAAGATATGACAAGAAGAAAAAGGGCCCCTCATCATCCACTAACAATTTTAATAATGTTAACTCAAATAAAAAATTTCTTGAAGACATACTTGAAGAATAAGCAATCATACTCTCATAAAATGATGTATATCTCCCTTCCCTTTTTTATTCTACCTCAATCTTTTCCATCAACCTTTCTCTCTGTCACCCTAACCTTTTTGAATGGGACCTATGATGGAGTGCACCAACATAAATCTTTCCTTCATAGAAAACCTACATACATCTCATGAGCTTATGGGAGGATGAACAACCTAACCGCAAAAGAAAAAAGAAACAAAACATAAAGGAGTCACCTTGTGAAAACCTCTCCATGGCACTTCTTGACTCATCAAAAGTAAAAAAAAGAGGGTGTATCAACTAGTGAAAACCTCAATGAGGCACTATAGGATGGATATGCTCATATTCCACTTGTTGGAGCTCATTTATCTAAACAGTCTTCAATTATGGTCGAGGAGACCCCAAAAATTAATCTAGGTATGGAAGAAGAACCCAAGATCACCTATGTGGAAAATTCATTATCTGAGAAAGAGTACCCCATCATTGTTAATCTACTAAGGGAAGGGATCATTAATTTTGCATGGTCCTATTTAGATATGCCAAGATTGGATCCTACATTGGTTGTACACCATCTTGATGTCCATCTAGATGCAAAATGAGTTAAACAAAAGCTTAAGAAAATGAATCCATAAGTTGTTTTACTTGTCAAAAAATAACTAGAAAAACTGTTAGAGGTTGGGTTCATCAGACCTATTGATTACTCTAATTGGATATGTAATACCTACCTTTGGTGAAACCTATTGGGAGCATTATAATATGTAAATACTTTCAGGATCTTAATAAAGCTTTCTCGAAAGATGATTTCCCACTTCCTAACATTGACATGTTATATCTCACGGTAGGAAATTCCATGCTATCCCTCATTGATGGCTTCTCATGCTATAATTATATTAGAATTATACTTGAAGATCAACATTAGACAACTTTCACCATTGCTTGGGGCACTTTCTGCTACAATGTCATGCCCTTTGGTCTAAATAATATGGGGGAAACCTATAAAAATGCAATGATATTCATCTTCCATGACCTCATTCATATTATGATGGAATATTATGTTGATGATTTATTAGGCAAGTCAAAAATAGGAGAAGAGAATCCCAAGATCCTGAGGAAAATCTTTGAGCAGTTAGAACAATAGAAGTTGTGCTTGAATCCAAAGAAGTGTGTTTTTAGTGTCACATCTTGGAAATTATTAGGCTTCATTATATCTAGAAGGGGAATTGAAGTGGATCCAATGAAATTCAAGGCTATAATGGAAATTCTCCTACCTCACAATCTAAAATAGTTAAGAAGTGTGCAAGTAAAATTATAGTCTATTAGGTGTTTCATTGCCAAACTTGTTGATAAATTCAAGTCATTTACAAACCTCTTTCTTAAGGACATAACTTTCAAATGGGATCCAGAATGTTAGTAAATCTTTGATGAGATCAAGGAATATCTAGCTAATCCACCAATCTTAATGCCTCATATTATTGGAAAGCCACTACTGATATATATCTCAGCCACTGTAGTTGCACTGGGGGCATTGTTGGCCCAACATGATGAGTTTTCTAAAGAGTGTTTCATCTATTACATCAGTCATAAAATCATGGGCTATGAGATCAATTACTCACCCATGAAATTTTTTTCCTTAGTAGTTTCTTTCAGTTCACAAAAGTTGCATCATTATATGCTTAGTCACCCTATCAAGCTCATATGAAAAGTTGACCCCCTCAAATATCTGTTATCTAGAACATCATTAAATAGCTGCATGGCCAAGTGGGTTATGCTACTTAATGAGTTTGACATAGAATATGTGGACTGCAAAGCAATCAAAGGGTGGGAAATAGAAGATCAATTGGCTAATTCTCCCTTGATAGATGCATATCCACTAGTAACTGAGTTCCCTAATGAAGAGGTCCCTATAGTTTCATAATTAGATACATCGAAACTATATTTTGATGGGTCATATACTCACAATGGAGCTAGTGGGGGTATCCTCTTTATCACCCCTCAAGGTGACTACATTCTGAATTCATTCAGGTTAGAACTTCCATGCACAAACAAAATTGATGAATATGAAGCTAAAATAATGAGCCTTAAAATTATAGTAAAATGAAATATCACTCATCTCCATGTATTTGGTGATTCTAAATTTATAGTCAAATAGGTCAATGATGAGTTTCAAACTAAGGATTACAAGTGTATTCTTATAAATGCATGGTGGATGATTCTGATAAGTACTTCAACAATATCTAGTTTTAGTAGATTCGTAGAGTACAGAACAAGGTAGCTAATACTATGGCTACAATTGGTTCTCTCATTGACATTCCTAAAGACAAAACGGTTTGCGAGTTCCTCATAGATCAAATATTAATCCTAGTGTATGAGATTATTGATAATGAGACGGTGTGTGACATCATGAGTCCTGAATCACCTTGGTATCATGACATTTATGCCTATCTACGAAACATCCTACCACTTGAACTCACCCATAACCAACACAAATATTCTATCCAATGCACTTCCCACTACACAATCATGGGAGATACACTTTATCATAGAGGGTATAATGGCACTCTTCTTCTATGTCTAAATGAATCAAAATTTCATGTTGCATTAAAAAAGTACATAGTGGTATTTGTGGGCCTCATTCTAATGGGATGGCCTTAGTGAAGAAAATTCTTAGAGAAAGATATTATTGGCCCACTATGGAGCATGATGCTTGAGATTTTGTGAATAAATATGTACCATGTCAACAACACAGATAGATCTAATTCATGATTCTACACAAGATTTCCAGACCATCATTGCATCATTACCTTTTTCATAATGGGGTTTTGATTTAATCGATAAGATTTACCCTCCTTCATCTGATGGTCACACCTTCATCATCATAACCACTAAATACTTCACCAAATGGGATGAAACAATTCCACTCTCCCAAATCACTTGTATTGATATTTCCAAATTCATCCTTTACCATATTCTCTCCAAATATGGTATCCCCTCAACTATCATTACCGATAATGACAAGACCTTCAAAAATAGTGAATTTAAGACCTTTACAAAACATCATATCAAACAATATTGGTCAACTCCCTATTAAGCTCAAGGTAATGGACAAGTTGAAGCTACCAACAAGACCCTTATTAAAATCCTCAAAAAGGTTGTCAATAACACTTGATGAGACTGACACGTCCACCTTAATCTTGCCCTTTGGGCACATCCATCTACACCCCTACTAGTGCTACCCCATATTCCCTTGTTTATGGTGATGCCATCTTGCTGATTGAAGTTGAGATCTCATCACTTTGTATCTCTCTAAAGAATTTAATTAGTGATAAAGATGCTCAATTTGCATGGTTAAGTCATCTTGAACTCCTAGATGACAAACACATCAAGTTCTATAATCATCTACAATCTTATCAACATTGTCTTAAAAGAAATTACAACAAAAAGGTTTGCCTCTACCAATTCAACATTGGTGATCTAGTCCTGAAACAAAATTAGTGTACCCAACAGGATCAAGAAAAGAAGGGAAAGTTTAAAGCTAATTGGTTGGGTCCTTATGTAGTCACTACAAAATATGGTTTTGGAGCATATCAACTTGCATCACTTGAGGGGTAACTCTTGGAAGAACCCATTAACATCATGCACTTGAAATGGTTTTACACCTAGGTCAGTTGGGTTATCCTACCTTGAAAAATACCAAAAAAAATAAAAATCATCAAAAAAATATAAAAAGTTTCAAAAAAAACAAAAATTCAATAATAGTAAAAAGAAATAATGTGTCCTATGGTGAAACCCATCCTTGGTGGCACCTTAGACAAGTGTGACTGGTGAAAACCTAGTAATAAGAACTATTCATAAAGGGCTTAATCATTATCTACCTTGCGTCCTATTTTACATTATGTTTCCATCCCCTAGTGGCATATCCTATTGTCACATACTATTATTTTCCGCTAGGTATATTCTAATTGAGCATTGGACGATTCAGATTGGCTATCTTAAATACTAAGTTTTTAATCCTCAATCTAAGCATTTCATCATCTGTATATTGGTGTCGCTTACTAGTCTCATGTCCTCATCTAGGGTCCTTCATCATGCATGTCATCTTTTATCCTTGTTTAGAAACTACATTGCCTATGTTCTTTCATGTAGGCAAGGCTAAAATTTTATCATCCTTAAGGCTCTTGTTCATCCTATCATGTTAGTCTTCATCATCCATTAAAGTATTCATTGTCCTCTTTCTGATTTTATCTATGGTTGGTCATTATTCTATTATCAAACTACGAGGTCTCTACGCTTTCACATAGGAAGGGCCAACAATCGATGAACCCCTAAGATCCTAGGTCTATCCTTAAGGTTTTTTTGGGTTTTGTGTCACAGTGTTGAGTATATCCCTATCCATTTGGTTCCTAAAAATAAAACCCATTGGTAGCATAAGGTTTAATGAATTTCAAGTGTCTTGATTCATGTCGATCATTTGATCTAGCCTCCATCTTTGGTCTTAATAGGATGTATCCTTCCTTAAATCAATCCACATCAATCCCATCCACCTCTTGGTCCTATGGCAAAGGGTGTTCAAAATTTATTATGATATTTTTATTCTTTTGGCATTTTGTTTTTATCATTTGAGCTTCCTATTATACCTTGTCAAGGTCACCACAATCCATCATATCATGGTACACTCTGATACGTAAACATAGTGGGCATATCTTGATTTTTTCTATGATCTTTTCTTCTTGGTTGTCCCACATAGTATCAATGAAGATCCTTGTTTTCGTGTTTTATGTTGGGGCATCCTTTGTGCTTGTGGTTATTCCAACATAAGGCCCAACCAAATCCATTGCAGATTTGGGGTGTTGGGATACCCTTCTTGTTTGTTTTTTTTGTCCTATGCATTTGACACCAATCAACCTTATTTATCCATACCCTCGCATATCATGTCCTATGCTATAGTAAAAATGAGCGCTCCTAATATGGAAAAATGGCATTAGGTTTTTCATTTTATTTATCATCTCATTGCATTGATATTCATCCCCATCTAATTCTTCCTCTAGCCTAAGGTTAGTGATTTTTAGTTGTGAAAATGATATTCCCATCACCTATTCTTCCTATCAGGGTTACTATGGTTTTGATAGGTGCACTATCACACCCACCATCATTCATCTCACTATGCATGTTCCCTAGAATCTAGGTTCATTTCACTAACTATGAAATTGATCCATTTCATTATCATCTTAAGCTATTTTGATTAATATAGATTTTTTATTCTAAGCCTCTTAAGTTAATTTCCTTTTTATCTCATTTATTTGCATTATCATTTTCATTATAATCTTAGGTTGTTTAGATTAATATAGATGTGTTATTCTAATAATCTTAAAGTAATCTCCTTTTCATCTCATTTATTTGCGTTATCATTTTCATTATCATCTTAAGTTATTTAAATTAACATAGATTTGCTATTCTAGCCATCTTTAGTTCATTTCCTTTTCATCTCATATCCATTGCATTATAATTTTCATTATCATCTTAAGTTTTTTAGATTTATATAAATTTTTTATTCTAAGCATCTTAAGCTCATTTCCTTTTCATCTCATTTCATTGCATGATCAATTTCATTATCATCTTATGTTTTTTAGATTAACAAATTTATTATTCTAATAATATTAAGCTCATTCCATTTCTTATTATTTCATTGCATTATAATTTTCCTTATCATCTTAAGTTGTTTAGATTAATATAGATTTTTTATTCTAAGCATTATAAGTTCATTCCATTTCATCTCATTTCATTGCAACATCATTTTCCTTATCATATTAAGTTGTTTAAATTAACATAGATTTATTATTCTAAGCATCTTAAGTCCATTTTTATTATCATTTTAAATTGTTAGAGTTATTACTCTAAATGTCTTAGTTCATTTTACTACATACAGTTTATTACATTACACTCACCACATCTATCCATAACATGATCACATACACATATTGCATCCATTACATTATTTTCATGTAACATCAAACACACATAATTAACCATTACAACGCAATTAATAATCCATACATCATTCATTATCCATACATCATCAATCATCATATTGTGTCCCATATGCACTCACCATAAATCATAATATCACCACCTACATCACACAACATTAATATCATATCCATAACATACATCATAAAGTAATAAATCATGTCACATTACATCCTACATAAAAAAGGGTTAGGCATAATGCATTTCATCCATATCATTCACATAGACATAAACATAAACCATCGTAATCAAATGCATACATCATAATCATAATACATATTCCCAACATCACATAATGATCACATAGCATCATCAATGTCTATGAAATAAAATATATATATATATCAAAAAATATAGCTTGTCTATCATGAGTCCATCCAAGGTCCATAATAAAAGATCTTAAAGTCCATCAAAAGTCCATAAATATTCATAATAGTCCATAGGAATAAGTCCATGTCCATATAAATCCATAAAAGTCCATCAAATAAAGGTATGAGTGTAGGGAAATAATGGAATACATATGACTACATATAACACATCATGGTGTCCTAAGAATAAATAAATCAATCAATCAATCTATTGAATCTATGCAAAAGAATTGTGTAGTCTCTGCCTATAGGTACCAAACATCCACCTAACACCTATCAAAAATTGGAAGCCTATCCCTATCCACTACTTCTACCCACTACTCCCTACATCTGATCTATGTGGTGAGTCTACTCCTAAACCTCGGCCTTGGGGGGGTGTCTCTCAATAATTTTTATACTCATGGGTATGGGTAGCACCTGAATGCGAGGGTCTTGTGGGCCTTTTCAAGGCTTATTTGATGTAGGGAGATACCCTCTATGACGGATCCAAGATGACCTGATAGTATGTGAGGATATAGTAACCCACCTTAGTCCTAGCATTAGCCTCTCCTACTACCTTTTCCGTAGTCATATCCCTCTCCAGGAAGTACCCACCCCTCTACTAGATGATCCTCTACCTCTCCTGCTCCCAAGCCTCCTACACTAGCCTCATCTACTCTACCTATGCTTCCATCTGATCCATCCTCCTCACAACATCATCACTTTCACTATGTAAGATCTACCCTAGGGCCTCCACTATATCCACTCTCCAAAAAACCTCATCCCTCTGCCCCATTAGGGCATCTATCTCACCCACTGTCCCCTTTGCCATCTCCATGGACTCCTCATGCACACCTCGTGCCTCCTCCAGATTCCTCTGTAGTTCATCCCTCTCCTCCTAAAGCTCCATCATATCCATTTGTAGCCCCTCTATATTCTCTCCTAGCTCCCCTTCTACCTTGATAATCATCATACCCTAGCCTTCATCAGGTCATCCCTCTCCTCCTATAATGACTATGCTTCCCCCTGCACTCTCTCCACCTCTATTTGGAGTCAATTGATATCAGCTTCAAAATCTCTCAATTTATGCTCTACAGTCTATAACCTGGAAATGACTTCACTCCAGAACACTAATGGGTCCTTTGCTGTAGGTGCCTCATATGGCACTATGGCCAGGGCATTTATCTCCATGGCATGCTCCCCTCCTCTCACCTCCTCCATATCCACATTGGGAATTCCATCCTCCTATCTTTCCTCCTACTCTCCCCTCTATCTAGAATCCCTCCTCCTCCATTGCCTCAACTGATCCTCCTCCTCATCTCAAGAACCCATAATTGGTATGATTAGGTGCATAATAGTAATCCTCTTAGGCCTTTTTTGGACCCACCATGTTGTGTACTATAATATCATGCCTACATCCTCTAGACCTCCCCACCAAATCCATATATTAATAAGGACTACCTACAAGATATTCCTCACTTACTTTTCCATCAGCCTCTATCCCCAAACTAGCCTTGAATCCCTACTAATCCTCTAGAACGTTTGCGGCCCTGGAGGAATATCATGTCCCATACTAATGAGTGACCCTGTCCATCCTATGCAGTTCAATGATAAATGGATATCTACCTATCAAATAACATTGAGAAAATAGATAGCCTCTACATAATCTATCATCCTCTCACCATCCTATTGTGCATTTTTTTACACATGCCCCACTGAAAGTAGGGACCCTCTCTTGGCCCGCCCTTTTGGCTTATTTCTGTGGCTTGCCCACTCTTTGTTCTTATCTTTGGTAATTTCCTTGGTTATGGGTGCCTTTGTGTTGAGTTCCTAGTGGTTTTTGATTCTTGCAGATGTCCTCTCTAAGGTGGTATTCTTTTGCCTTCTATTTTCTCACTTGGTTTTCTCCCTTAGGCTTTCCTTTTTTTCCTTGTTTCTTTTGTTCTACCGGAGGTGGAACTGAGATGATACTGAACTTCAAACTTCGGTTAAGTTCTCAGTTTTGTTCTCATTTCGGCTCCGCTTCCCACTCTTTTTCTCTCTTCTTCTTTTTGTTTGTTTTTGTCCTAAGAGTCGCTTTCTTCCCTTATGTTTTCTTTGCTTCACTTTTTATTTCATTTTGTCAGAGACAGAACCAGGATGGAACTTAACTCTGAACTTTCATAAAGTCCATGATTTTTTTCACGTTCCCATTCTGGCTCGGCTTCCCACCTTCTCGTTTTATTTGTTGCTTTTCCCGCTTTCGGCCTAAGGGTTGGTTTCCTCCTGTATTTTTTCCTTGGTTTTCCTTTTCTTTCACTTTTTCGGAGGTGAGATTAGGATGGAACTTTACTTTGAACTTTCATAAAGTTCAAATTTTTGTTTTCATTCTCGTTCTAGCTCCGCTTCATGTGTCTTCATTGTTTCCCTTCATTTCCCACTCTCGTTCTGTCTCTGCTTCCACCAGGGTTGGTTTTGTTTCTGCCTCCACCTGTTTCCATTTAGTTCTCATTCTGGTTCCCATTCCATCTCCACTTCCTCTGGGGTTTGTTTTACCTTTGCCTATTTCCTTTCCTTTCCTCTTCCCATTCCACCTCCGCCTCCACCTATTTTGTTTTTTCGTTCATGTTTTGCTCGTGCACCACCCTTCGTCTATTTTTGTTTCCACTTCTGCCTAGGATTACATGTGATTTTATTTCCTTAGGAAATATAATGGACCTGCTTGGATTTTGATGATGTATTGAGCATTAATAGTGGCCCATTTGGATGTAGGATGGATTGAGCTGGGGTTGTTGGGTGTACTTTGAAGATTTGGAAAAATTTACGAGTGTAGTAAGGTGCACTTTGGGGCTGCTGTCAGATGAAACCCATCCCTACACGCAAGTTCGATTTGGTTGGTGGCAATTAATGAAAAGAAGACGTGATCTAAAGGTGCTCAACCTAGTTTTGTTCTATCTGAGTCATTTGTTTTCCTGGCTTGATTTGATCGATTGCTCGTGTTCCTCCTGGTGTTCATGCAGGTTGCTACTCGTGCAAGTGGAGAATTAATGGTAGACATGGCTCAAGAATCTATTCCCTTGAGTTTGTGTGATCCCATATCGATCTAATGGGGGTCCTCTCTTCATTCATTGTTGGACGATGAGTTGTTGTTGGTTGTTGGGGCCAATTTTTTTGTTGGTTGAGCTTCTTTGCAACCGTAGCTCTAGTTCATGTGGGCATATTTCTATAAGTATGGAACTCTGCCAAATTTGTAAAGGTTTGGTGGAGTTTTGAGATTAGTAGGCTAGGTAAAAAAATTGATTCAGATTGGTTGACTAAGCTAGAAGACTTGTAAGTAGTAGATTTAGCAGCAGAGTAACATGTTAGAAGATTATAAGTTAGTTTTTACATTTAAAGCAAGTGCTCTAACAAACTAGAATTGTTACAAATGCGATGATATAATACAAAGTGCATACATTGTGTTATGATTGGTGCCTTCTCTTGCATTGAATAATCTTGTATGGTTCTTGTTCTATCTTTTAAATCGCTTGGAAATGTTTGAATATATCTTAGGTTTAATTAGTAATTCTTGTGATTTATTGTTTGCAGTGTTGTAGCAATCCCTAGTTCATACATTGGGAAACTTCTTGAATGTGCAAATGATGTTCAAAGTCAACCTGTACCTCATATTCATGTGCTTACTTCAACTATAGATATTCATTCAGTCTTATTGAATGAATGCCTACAGCCTAAAAATCTTTAACACCTTAGAAGATTGCACTATTTTCTACAAGATTGTAGGTATAGCCTGAGTCAACCATAAATTAGTTTAAGGGATTGGTCCATTCCAAGTATTTCATCATTTGCATGGTTAATCTTAGAAATAGTGTTAACATTAGGATTTCTAAAACCCTCATCTTTTTTTGTTTCTTTTATTATTTGGTTAGAACTAGAAATTAAAGCATCACCATCTTTAAATCTGATGAGTTTAGAGCTTCCAACATTTGTGCGTAAGACCCCTTGTGATTACCAACATTTTCACATTTTATCACTCAGTTTGTTCTATTACATTATCATAACCGGACACCCCTGAGACCTTGGGGTTATCACTTTATTCATAGAGATCAACCTTTCAAGAGAGATAGGATAACTTCTATTTTGTTGGAGTTCTTGTTGTGTAGAAACATCAAACAATAAGACCAGTGCTAGAGGGAGGGCTGAGCATGCAAGTTGGAGCATTGTTTAAATGCCATTTCTCCTTAGAGGCTCAAAAGGAGAACCAAATCTATTCTAGAAGAAGAAGAGTTTCAGGAATTGCCACCTGCAACCAGGTCAAGAAGAACTAGAAGAAGGGAGGAACCCCCATCCAATCCATAATTTCCACCATCCTCAACTCCATCCACTTCATCTTCATCTGATTCTAAGATTGGTTCCAGTCCACAACCCCAACCAATCATCCATCAACCATTACCACCTCCACCAATGGATTTCTTGGTGAATAACCCATCACCTCTGACATTCAACAACTATAATGTTATGCCCAAGAACCCTGAGATTTTTTTCTCTAAGTTTCACATGAATGACCCAAATAAGGCAATATAAGAGAATATTAGGATCTTTCAAACTTGTATGCAATATAGAGAGATGAACCATGAGGATGTTGGATGTATAATTTTCTCCTATTATCTAGGAGAGGACACCTTTTATTGGTATAGCCATTTACCTGTTGCATCCATCTCTAACTGGGCTAAGCTTGAGGTTGCATTTCTACTAAATTTTAAGATTGCCATTAGTGCCAATGAGCTATATATGCAGTTTACTAGGGTAAAAAGAGAGGTTAATGAGCCTATAGGATCATTCAATAATTGGTTCCACTGAGCATACACTAGAATTCAAACACCTTATGCTAGAAATGAGGACACTACCCTAAAGGTCTACTTCAAAGCCCTTGATAGTCTTACATCCACCTTGCTTAAGTGGAGAACTAATCCCCTAACTACCTTTCACAATGCATATGCAGAGGCTGTTAAGGTCAATACGGACTTGAGACAACACTTTTCAGGACCTCTATCATCTTTGGGACCTATTGCTCACCGAAGACAAGTCCAATCTCTTGACCAAGCTCTAACCAATCAGACCCCTATCATCAATCCTATTCCATAATTTCCCTTGGTCCCTCACCTAGGTCATCTAATAAACTAGGTCCAACCAATACCCGGTTATCCCCAGTAGAATGCTAACAATCACCTCCATTCATAGTCACAAGCTAGTTTCCCCACTATTTGTAGAAATCAAAATTTTTGAATTAGTCTACTAGTTCTAAAAGAGTGTTAGGATACCCCCCAGACAATATGAATCCAGTCCATTACAAAAATCCTAATAAGGAAAGGTAAGACAAGCTAACTAAGAAAGTGAATAAGTTGAACATGGATGTAACCTACTTGAGGAACCAGAATAATAAAATCCAAGCTAATCAAAAGAGAATGCAATCAAGTTATAACAAAGGGAAAAACTATTAAAAAAATTATAACTTTGATAGAAATCAACAAGGTGGACAAGGATTTGAAAGAAGAAAACCACCTAGGCAGAATAGGTCATGGAACACTGGGCCTAACAATGGAAGAGATCCCACTCCACTAGATCAAACTTCCAATCTAGAGAGACCTCTAGGTGGGGTGTACTTGGAAGAAGCCGCTTTGTCTCGATGGTGTAGGCTTCATAAGACAAGTCAACACTTTGAGCTTGACTACCCTGAATTTCAAATTGCTTCTTCCATCTTTCAATATGAAGTTGAAAACAACTCCACTGGCCAAGATATGGTACCCTCAAATCCCTATGATTCCCCAGTTTTGGTGTTGAATCAGCCCCTTTCCCAAGGGATGAGGAGAATGAACCAAAAGATGAATCAAGTAGCCAGAATGGGGAGGCTGAACAAGTGCTCAATGAAGATGAAATCTCTTTGCTATTTGATGAAAAAAATGAGAAAAAAAATGGCCCATTAGATGAAGGAGAGGTTGATGTTGAAGAAGTTCAAATGTTTCAGCAACCTGTCAGAAAGTATGATCTGAGGAGCAAGCCCAATAGGAATCCACAAGCTAGAGGACCATTTACTACATCTGCCCCTCCACACAATTTTTCTACTCTGCCAAATCCACATGCCAATAACAATCCATCCTACCCTCGGGTGCCAACACAATACCTCTCAAAAGAAGGACAACCAGATGTTTCCAAAGGAAGCAATGTTGATGAAACAAAGGATAAGAAGATTGGTCATTCTAAGGAGCTCCACACTAACATGAATGTGCAACAACTAGGAGAATATGTCACTGAGGAAATCAGAAAAGTGAATGTGAGTCTTTCTACTTTTGAGTTATTGAGAGTTCTTGAAATTACAAATATAGTCCTAGGATCCTTTAATTCGATTATAGAAACAGTAGGAGTAACAACCAATGAGGAGATTGGAAGGCCTCCTAGTTTACAAACACCCAAAGGTCCTATTCAATCACAACCCAAGGATAGGGGTAAAGAAACAGATAAGGGTTAGGTTGCACAAGCTGACTCATAGTTGAATTTATTCCAAGGGAAAGTGGAAAACCCTCCTTTTTTTTTTTAATTTCTATTCGTATATTTGGTAAAAATATGCACAATTTCCTACTGGATTCAGGGGCATCCACAAATGTTATGCCATTTGTTTTTTGTAGGGCTCTGGGTATTACCCCTGCAACCTCTCAAAATAAGGTCACCCAATTGGACAAAACATAGTTGAATATAGTAGGAGAACTAAATATGATTCCCATGCAAGTTGCCTCAGATCCTAGAGTGAAACAAGTAATTAATATTCATGTATTTGACATTCCTGACACCTATTGTATGATCTTGGGTAGAGATTTCACCAAGGAACTAAATGGATACACATCCAAAGATCATTCTGACATGTGGCTCCCCTAGAAAGGAGTCCCAAATCAGATCAGAATTGAGAGAGAACCAAGAATGAAGTATGTCATTACTAAGTATCAGAATATTTCAAATGAGATATTGGTTTCAGAAGTCAGTATGGGGAATTACTTCCTAGCCTCCCACGCTTCGGATAGAAAAGAGATCTTGGTGTTTTAGGGCTCTTCTGGTGAATCCAAATTAGAGGCTAGCAGCTCTGAAGTGCAATTTGAACAAATGGAAGAACTTGGTGATTAGGCAAATAGACAAATAAGTTTGCTAGATAACTTCTATGAGTTTATCTAGAAATGTGTAGAAGATCAGATTCAAGTGGGTAGAAATGTGAACTTTGAATAATTGTGTCTTCCTAATTGGTGCAGAGTTCATGATGCTTCTCATTCTGATTTGGAATTTTTCTTGTGTCAAACTACAGTAGAACAGATACAAAGGCACATTAACATAACCCCAACTATTGAGTTAAGTATATGGAGCATTCAAAATATTCAAAAGGGGAAGGATCCAAAACGTCCTAAAGAGCCTCCGGGTGGTAACAATGACAAGGGTGTCTCAAGAAAAGCAGGAGCTAATGACTACTGGACATTAAGGTTTGATGGATCCAAATCCAAGAAAGTTGTTGGAGTAGGGCTGAAGCTGATCAATCTTAAGGGTAAAACCTACTTTTCTACTCAAAAACTCCAATTCCAGTGCACTAACAATGTAGCTAAGTATGAAGCTCTAGTTCATGGGCTAGTAATGGAATCAAGAAAGAAAGTTAAAATTTTGCAAGTGTTTGGAGATTCTGAGCTAGTGGTTAGACAAGTAAGGAAACAATAATCATGTCATGACTAGAGGATGGCTAATTACAGACACATAATATGGGATTTTATTGAAGGATTTGATGCCTTCAATATTTATATGATACCTTGAAGTAACAATCAGATTGCTGACTCTCTAGCACAAGAAACAAGTACATTTCAGCCCTTATCACTTTTAGGCTTAAAGAAGTTCACTATGGAACTTGTTCGAGTACCCTCAATGCTTGGCAATGTCACCAATTTTTACGTATTTCAAGATGATAAGCATATTCTTGATTTTATCACTAGCTGTGATGTGTTTGCTTCTCAAGTAATTGATGAGGTTGAGCCTCAAGAGGCTAAAATTGACCTAGAAGGAGTTCTCAATCTGAAAACTAATACCATCTGAAGAGGCATGGTGCAATTGGAAAGGATCAGAGATCAAGAGTAGAAAATGAAAAGGGAATTCCTCAACTGTTAGTGTGAAACATACAACATGGGGACCCAAAGTGATGTCAATAATGTCTTTATTGGTAAGGTGTCCATGCTAGAGAAGAGGAAAGGAATTATTGATTTCTTGGACACATATCAAGATGTGATAACCTAGAGTTATGATGACTTTAGGACATATGACACTTCAATCATTACATAGACTATTCCCCTCAAGCCAAATGTTAATCCATTCAGGCAAAGACAAAGACCAATTAATGCTTTGTTGGAGCCCATTATTCAAAAAGAAGTGCAAAAACTACTCTCAACACAAATCATATTTCCAGTAAGACATTCATTATGGGTCACAAATTTGGTTCCAGTCAGGAAGACAAATGGAGAAATCAGACTGTGTGTTGATTTTAGGAACCTGAATAGAGCATCAGAAAAGGATAATTATCCAATCCCTTCATTGGATGAGGTGCTTCACGTTGTCATGAATCTTAGATGATGTCCTTTTTGGATGGATACTCTAGATACAATCAAGTCTTGGTCCAATATGAGGATAGGCACAATATTTCTTTCACTACAAAATGGGGAACCTTTTCTTAACAGAGAATTCCTTTTGGATTAATCAATGTTGGAGCTACATTCCAAAGAGCTATGGATATTCACTTCAAGGACATCATTGGAAAGTGCATAATCATATACATGGATAATTTGATAGTCTTTTCCAAGAGGAGAAGTGATCATGTTGCAAATTTATGCAAAGTATTCCAGAAGTGTAGGGAATTTAGAATTTCACTTAATCCAAAGAAGTGCATCTTTAGAGTCATCGAGGCAAAGTTGTTAGGACATTTTATTTCAGAACAAGGTATTGCCATTGGTCCTAAATGAGTAGAGACTATAGTGAAAATTCAACCCCCTACAAGCAAGAAAGAAATTAATCCATTCTTTTGCAATATTAACTTTGTCAGAAAATTTATCACTGGATTTGGAGAAATAATCAAGCCATTGAATGCCATGTTGAAGCAAGAAGTGAAGGTTGAATGGAATATAGAGTCTAAGAAGCATTTTCAGAAATAAATAGAGCTATTATTGAGGCCCCTATTTTGGTAAGTCTCGATTATGCTAAGCCATACAAAATCTATTCATTTGCTTCTAATCACTCTTGTGCAGGCTTGTTGACACAAAAGTCCGATCAATGGAATGAAAATCCCATAGAATTCATGAGTGCAACCTTTGAAATATGCTAACTTGAGGTATCCTAATATTCAAAATAAGGCTTATGCCTTGATCTGAACTATGAAGAAGTTTAGGCACTATATACTAAGAAACAAGGTCTTTCCTATAGTCCTTGATCTTGTAGTAAAGTTGTCGTTGATGCAAAATGAGCTGGGTGAATGCAGAGCCAAGTGGGTAACTATGTTACAAGAATATGTTATTTAAATTTGACCCATGAAGCTAGTAAGAGGGTAGGGATTGACCAAGAAAATGGTAGAAACGGGTCCTGACCTTGTGGGCTAGCATTAATATCTTGAGGATGTTTCTCCGGGGGACTGGTATGATGACATTATCTACTACTTGTTGAATTAGCAATGTCCCAAGCACCTTAATTCAGTAAAAAGGAGAGCTCTATTTTTGAAGAGTGGTGGTTTTATGATGAAGGGAGTTGTCTTACACAAGAGAAATCATGAAGGTGTCTACCTGAGATTCTCAGGGAAAGAAGAGGTAGGGAGAGAATGATTGAATGTGATGATAAATATGATATATGCCATGGTTCATCCCTTTCCACTACAAGTCAGATCCTAAGGGCGGGCTATTATTGGCCTTCCTTGTTCAAGGATACACATCACCACATGAGAAATTTCCATGTGTGTCAAACTACAACAAGCAGAGAGAGGTGTGCAGCTCTTCCACTTCGGCCTGTCATAGAGGTAACACCATTTGCATAGTGGAGAATGGACTTCATAGGTCCAATCAATCCATCTTCATCAGAAGGCCATAGGTATATTCTTACTATAACTAAATATTTTACTAGGTGGAATGAATCTCTTTCTTGTAAGAAATGCAATTCTGAAGTAGTAATCAATTGCATGGAGTTAGGTATTATCAATTGCTTTGGTTGTCCATTGGCCATAGTTTGTGACAATGGTTTTTAATTTTCATCTTTAAATTTTTCTTACTGGGATTATGATCATGGAATTTCAATAAAATTTGCATCTTATTATTATCCATATGGGAATGGTTTGGCTAAGTCTTCCAATAAAAACTTGTTGACAGTCATCTAGAAACTACTGGAAAATAATCCCAAGGATTGGCATACCCAACTCAGATCTTCCCTTTGGGTAGAGTGTACTAGACATAAGACATCCTTAGGAACCTCTCCTTATCACTTAGTGTATGGATTAAACCCTATCTTTCCCATCTAGCTGAAGATCCCTACCTTGCAATTCATCAATGAATATTATGATGGAGAAGATAAGCGTGAAGCCCACTTAACTGAATTGTTACACCTTGAAGAAAGAAGAGATGAAGCCCTAGAAAGCTTTGCCAAACATCAAGGTAGAGTGAAAAGATGGTTTGATATGAGAGACAAGGTGAAAGCCTTTAGAATCTTTGACTTGGTTCTCTACCAGGATAAGGCCCATAACAAAAAGGGGGAGCATGGAAAATTTGAGAAAATTTGGCTTGGCCCTTATTAGATTGCAGAGATTCTAGGAGATAATGCCTTCCATTTGAAAATGCTCACTGGAAGATATATCCCATTGCCTATCAATGTGTAGTATTTGAAGCATTATTTCCAATCTTGATTTGTTCTCAGATCTATCCTTGTACATAATTATATTAGGTTTACTTTCTACTATTCTTCTTGTCGCCTTTGGTTTAGGTTTCTTTTGGTCTCCTTGGGTTGGTTTTCCTTGATACTTTTCTTTAGGGTTGTCCTCTTTTCCTTAGGGCCTTTTGCATCTGTACAATTGGCTACTTGTCTAGGTCTGCTTTGAGATTTCTTTTATAAACTCTCATCATCCTTTTAGAGTCATTCAGACTGGTGGATTTTCTTCATCTAATGTTCCATGGGATGGGAGTTAGTATCACCTGACTAAGTTGAATTCTAGAATGTATTTGGGTCTTATATCTTCACACAAATCTTAAGAGTTCCAAGGTTGCATATGGTCTTTAGGAGGTCTGACTAGCTGAAAAATATTAAATTTTTCTCCAGTGTCGCTATGGTTCTCATCCTTGAGTTTGGGATTCATTGCTTGCAAGGTGAAAATTAAAGCTTTTAAAGAAAATCTCAAAAGAGAATATCAAAAGAAAAAAAAAGAAAAATATTGAAAATTAAACAAAATGTTCACCTTTTCAAGGGTATCTTAGTATCTCTACCAGAGCTATGGATTTCTTTCTGGCAGTAGAGCTATGCTAGGGAGGGTCACAATGATAACCTCATTAGGGCTATGGATGCCTAATTGGCAGTGAGGGTCTATCCAGGTTGCTTTTGGAGTTAGGATCCTTAGGTAGCCCCATCATACTAAGTTTTTGTGCTTGTTGCAACTTAGGAAAGGGAATGAATGCATATACACACACTTTGACCCTGGTATAGGAAAGGTTGGCTTGTTAGTGATTTCTAAAATCTTGTCTATTTGTCACTTGATGCTTGGAGTTAAACTAGATATTTTGAGTTCTTGATGCTAGTTTGTCATCGACATGCTCTGGAGCATTTCCCTAGTAGAAGTCGCCATTTGATGTGCAATTTTCCACACACGCCCTACTGAAAGTTGGGACCCTCTCTTGGCCTGCCGTTTTGGCCTATTTATGTGGCTTGCCCCCTCTTTGTGCTTACATTTTAAAATCTTGGGGTTTTGGTCTTTGGTGATTGCCCTAGTTATGGGTGCCTTTGTGTTGAGTTGCTAGTGGTTTTAGAGTCTTGTAGATTTCCTCTCTGGGGTGGTCTTCTTTTGCCTTATGTTTTCTCCCTTGCTATTTTTGTTTGGGTTCTAAGGTTTGGTTTTCTCCCTTAGGATTTCCTTGTTTTCCTTGTTTCTTTTGTTTTGCCAAAGGTGGAACCGGGATGAGACTGAAATTCAAACTTTGGCTAAGTTCTCGGTTCTGTTCTCGTTCGCATTCCGGCTTCGGTCCTCACTCTTTTTCTTTCTTCTTCATTTTTTTTGTTTTTGTCCTAAGGGTCACTTTCCTCCCTTAGGTTTTCTTTTCTTCTCTTTTTCTTTCGTTTTCTTGGAGGTGAAACCAGGATGGGACTAAAACCTGAACTTTCATAAAGTTCACGGTTTTGTTCCCATTTACATTTCAGCTCCGCTTCTCACCTTCTCATTTTCTTCGTTGCTTTGACTGCTTTTGGCTTAAGGGTTGGTTTCCTCCCTTAGGGTTTCCTCGATTTTCCTTTTCTTTCATTTTGTTGGAGGTGAGACCGGGATGGAACTTAACTCTAAAATTTCATAAATTTCACGGTTTGGTTTCCATTCCCGTTTTGGCTCCGCTTCCCGTGTCTTCATTGTTTCCCTTCCTTTCTCGCTCCCATTCTATCTCCACTTCCACCGGGGTTTGTTTTGTTTCCACGTCTACTAGTTTCCCTTCGGTTCCCATTTTGGTTCACGTTCCATCTCTTCTTCCATCGAGGTTGGTTTTTCCTCCTACTATTTCCCTTCCTTTCGTGTTCCCGTTTTGCCTCCGCCTCCGCCAGTTTTGTGTCTATGTTCCTATTTTTCTTGTGGCCTCGCCTCCATCTATTTTTGGTTTCACTTCTGCCTGGTTTTACGTGTGATTTTCTTGCATTAGGAACTCTAATGGACCTACTTTGATTTTTATGATGTATTGAGCATTAATGGTACCCCGTTTGGATGCAAGTTGGATCGAGCTGGGGTTGCTGGGTGTACTTTGAAGATTTCATGAAATTTGTGGGTGCAATCAGGTACACTTTGTGGCTTCTATTAGTTGACACGTATCCCTACATGCAAGTTCCATTTGGTTGGTGGCCATTAATAACGAGCAAACATGATCTGAAGGGGCTCAAATTGGTTTTGTTCGATCTAAGCCATTCGTTTTCCTGACTCGATTTGATTGATGGCTCATGTTCCTCCTGGTGTTCACGTAGGTGGAGCATTAATGGTGGTTATGGCTCAAGGATTTGTTCCTCTGACTTTGTGTGATCCTAGATTGATTTGATGGGGGTCCTTGGTACATTCATTATTGGACAGCGAGTTATTGATGGCTATCAGGGCCAATCTTGTTGGTGGCCAAGCTTCTTTGCAACCCTAGCTCTGGTTCACACAGGAACATTTCTATAAGTATGGCACTCTGCCTCATTTGTAAAGGTTTAGTGGAGTTTTGAGATTAGTAGGTTAGGTTAAAGGTTTGATTCAGATTGGCTTACTAAGCCAAAAGACTTGTAAGCAATATATTTAGCATCAAAGTAGCATGTTAGTAGATTATAAGTTAGTATTTACATTTCAAGCAAGTGCTCTAATAGACTGGAATTGTTGCAAATGTGATGATTTAATATAAAGTGCATACATTGTGTTATGATCAGTTCCTTCTCTTGCATTGAATAATCTTGCATGGTTCTTCTTCTAAATTTTAAATTGCTTGGAAATGTTTGAATATATCTTAGGTTTAATTAGTAATGCTTGTGATTTAATGATTAGATCGTCGTATTAATCCCTGGTTCATACTTCAGGAGCTTCTTGATTGTGGGAATGATGTGTAAGGTCAACCTATACCTCATATTCATGTGCTTAGTTCAACTATAGATATTTATTCAGTCTTATTGAATGAATGCCTATAGCCTGAAAATCTTTAACACCTTAGAAGATTTCACTATTTTTTGCAAGATTGCAGGTATAGCCTGAGTCAACCATAAAGTATTTTAAGGGATTGGTCCATTCCAAGTATTTCATCATTTGCATGGTTAATCTTAGAAATAGTGTTAACATTAGGATTTATAAAACCCTCATGTTTTGTTGTTTCTTTTATTATTTGGTTAGAACTAGAAATCAAAGCATCACCATATCTTAAAACCTGATGATTTTAGTGCTTCTAGCATTTTTGCATAAGACCCCTAGTGATTACTAGCATTTTCATATTTTCTCACTGAGTTTTTTTGACTACATTATCATAACTTGACACCCGTGAGACCTTGGGGTTATTTATTTATTCATAGAGATCAACCTTTCAAGAGAGATAGGATAAATTTTATTTTATCTGAGTTGTTGTTATGCAAAAACACCAAACAACATATTCCTAAAACTATCACCCCATATAGGACCTCCAAATGATATCCCCATCTCCCAATCCATCAATCTACCACCACCAAATTTTTGGGCTCCCTACCTCCTGGTAATGCAACCTCCATCCATACTCTAAATCCCACCAATAAGCCACTAGTAGAGTCTCATCCCTAGCTCCAATTATCAAAATATTTAGTTGTGCCACTGTAATATGCTAATAGGCCCATACTTGAAGTAGGGTGACATGAGTACTCAACACTCTCCTATAGCACAACATATTCATATCCCAATCTAGTTGTGACAGTACACATGGGCCCCATGAAAAGACTCTATCTTGTCTCTCTACAATGTGCCTAACAATCTCAATCATCTTGAGGCTAAAAATTATACCATTCCTATCAGGAAAGAGGATCCTGCTGATGAGTTCACACAACTACAAAGGTACTTGTGCCAAAACTAATCCTAAGCACACATCAATATATAATTCCTTCCATCGAACGAGAAGGTCTACATCTCCAAATACTGCTTGTATGCTCTTCTCCACCGAATGGATAGGCATCGCACTAACAAGGTGTTCCTGAATCGATAGCCTCAAAATATGCCATACATCCTCCAATGTCAAAGTCTCAGAGTTACACCACTACATCAATGTTTTCAGCAAAGGCTTGTGCACTCTAATGTTGGTATATCCCAACATGTGCAATATTCCCACCTAATTTAGTGTTGCATGATCATCCCTGGTTATGGCCACCTCATTCACCTCAAGAATGATCGAGTGTCTCTCTTACATCCTCAGAGGCTCAAAATTTTGCATCCATGCCAACCACTCTATCAACATTTATCACACTTCATTGCTATCTTCCTTATTTTTCATCCCTACTTCAATTTGGTGAGTTCTCCTCTATGTAAGGCAAGTTTACCAATCCCCTTTTCTAGCACATTCACCTCTCAAGGTCACACATTTCCCCCTATGGTTTCTTTTCATGGGTTCTCCTATTTTACAAGTGCACTCACCACTTTCTTGTCTAGGCACAAATTTTCCCTTTCTATCCTAGAGGCGAGCTTGTGTTTTCCCTTTTCCCCATGGGGTGAGTGCACACTCACCCCTATTCCCTTTCTTCCCAAAGTGGCGAATTTGTATTCACCTTTCTACCCAAAGGGCATATTTAAATTGACCCATTCCCCTTTTAGGCAGATTTGCATCAGCTCCTTCTCTCGAAAGGAAATTTCACAATTTCCTATCTAAGGCATACTCCCCATTGTCTAACCACACACCCACCATTATCCCCTTTTAGGGATTACACAATCACCTATCCCCTTTACTCACACACCCATGGCATGTGTAGGTTCACCCTTTTCAATGAGAGGTGATTTCACAATCCCCCCTCTGCTAGTGTATTTTATCTTATGGGATATGCACTTTCCCCTTCCCTCACCAATTCACTGGATGGGCAAATTCATTACATCGGGAGGGCTAATCCACCCCTCTATGTAAAATTCATTTCCCTAGCTACCCACCCAAAAATTAAAAGATGTGCTTAAAATTTAAAAAAAATCATGAAGCCAAGATTTGAGTCCTACCTAGTAGTGAACAGATCGCTCATAGTAGTAGGTGTGCACCTCATCTCCCCCATGGATGAGCTCATCGTCATCCACTAGATCACTCATCTCCTCAACACTCATTATCACTCTCTCTCTCTCTCTCATTTAATCGTGTAGTGAAAAGTTTGCAAACAAAAAATAGGTCAATAGTGAATTTTCAAATTTACTATTTATAATTTTTATTTTTCACTCTATTTAGCCTTTTAATTTTTGGGTAATTTTTATCCTTTAATTAACCCTTTTTAATTCATTTCCCCCTTTTCTTCTGAGGGCTACCATTTGCACCCCGTATGCCTATTTTCCTCCATTCAAAATCCATACCTCATGGATTTTCATGCTCTATCGCATGGTAGCCTTCGTTTCTTCATATCAAGAAGTTGCTCAAGGCCCCTTTTCTTCCCCATCTACCCTCTTGAGGGGGCATACCCTACCATTTTTCTTCTATCTTCTTTCCTACCCATTTTCCTACAATATTGAGGAATCGTCTAATATTCTTTTCTTCTATCGAGTCTTCTGCACTTCCTTTTTATTTGAAACACTACTATTCTAATAGTATTTGAAAGAGGGGAAAAATGTAGACACCTAAATTTGACCACTCCCATATGGTCAAATTCACCCTCAAATTCTTTTGTCCTGCATACTTAAGCCATATTAATTAAATAATTTATTATTTGATTAATATTTCATCTAAGCCTAATGTCCCCTAAGGTATTTAATTAATCAGAAAAGTACCTTACCTCATTCCTCTCTAAATTAAATAGAGGATTAATTTATTTAATTTATTCACTTTAGCTAAATAAATTAAACCAAATTTTAATTTACCTTCTCTCTCCTCATGTCAACATCCTACATAATCCTCTTTTAATCTAGAATAATCTAATTCATCTATGATTAGGGTGTGCACATCCCTAATCATCATTAGGGTCACATCCTCCATAATTTTCCACTTGCCTCTAATCCTTCATTATCCCATATATATCTTTCATTTTCACAACCTTAATCACTAAATTAAGCTAACCTAATCTTAATGCCATTTATGGCATTTATGCCATTTGTCCTTAGTCAACTATTATTAAATGTTGTCTCCTTTTGTAGAATTTATCCTCTTCGCCAAGTGAATTTAAAATTCACATTTAGTGCCCCCATGCATTTTAAGGAATTTTTAATTCATTTTCTCATCCCCGTGGGAATTTGTGAGGAATTTTTAATTCCTCAATTATCCTATCAAGGTACATGTGGATAAAGACCTCCTTTATTAAGAGATCTTGTCCATTCCAAAGGTACTTCCTATTACCTCCACCTCACCTCCACTTCATCTTCTTTTTTACACCTCATCTGACATGTGTTAGCATCAGATGGCTTGTTAGTTCTGAACTCACCCTAGGCATTGATCTTATCCACCCTGGATTCATCCTAGCCCTTCATTCATTTGGAGGCACTTCCCATAAAATTAGTGTATTTTCCCTCATTTGGCTAATCACACAATCACACAAGCATTCAATCAAGCAAACACTCAGCCAATTTCATGCACTCACACACTATCAAGCATACCTCCATTGTTGTAGTGACCTAGAGCCATCATATTGCATCTAACCAACTACCCGCATTCACTTTTTCATTCTCCATCATCCTAGATTCATTTTGCACTACAATTTAATCTATTTTTCTAAGCAAGGAGCACACACATCAAGCATCAAAAGGGACAATGGTATAGGTGCACCCTTGCAAATTCATGCCTCCATGAGACAAATTCTAGTTTTTGATGCAAATATGATGTTCTAACATTGTAACAAGGTCATGTTGATCATTTCTCACATGTATGAGTCATTAAGAGGTCATTATGTCATATTTTGGGAAAAATGTAAAAAAATGTCAGAAGTTGTCACAATAGTGTAAAATTGCAAAAAAAGATGTAATCTTGGAAGGCGAAGAGTCATTCTTGTTTAGGGCCGGTAGAAGGCATTTATAAATTAAAAATACATGTTGAAATTCCTTTAACAAGACCTTGTAACCATTTTGTATGATGTGGGTAATTGGAGATAAGAATTGAATGAATGAAATCGCTGTTTTATACATTATTTCTTTGAAAATCATTGTATTTCTCTTGTGTATGGTCCTATCTGGGAATTCAAGTAGGATTAAATTATTGTAAATAAGATTTAAATCAATCAACTTCCTTACCCAATTCTTTTCGTGCATTTTTGTCCAATGTTTAGGAAGTTATTGTAATTTTTCAAGAAACAGATGAAACCCTTGTTTAGGGTAAATAGTGATATTAAAAATTGTATTTCTCTCATTTTAGCAATGGAAAATTGTTAATATTTGGTGAGAGGAGTCTTTTTGGTATGTAATTTCATATTCTTGAGGTTTCAACCTAGAATATCAATGTCAAGGTGTGCAAAAATAGAAGTTTTGACTGCAAATCTATACATAGCCATAAATAGAGAGTTTAGCAAATGGATTAGACCTAGGGTTTGAGGAAAATTATTTTGTAATGGAAGTTTGGTGGACTAATAAGCTTTAGTAGATCAAATTTTATATGTTCCAAGTGTTGGCTAAGAGAAAGTGCATTCGGAGATAAGAAACCAATAAGCCCTAATTGTATGATGCCTAATTAGGGCTAATTTCTACACTAACAATCCTGATTTGAGACATATTATCCAAAGTAACCACTATTGATTATTGGGTATGTTTTAAATCCCAATAAAGGGGATTCAAAAATTCTTTTACAATCTTGAGCTGAGACCTACATCTCTAGTTATGTTTGACAACCCTAAAATGGAAGGCAACTAGGAATGGGGCAGTCTAATTTCTAAAGTCTTTATATTGGAGATGTCATTGTTGAGAAAAGGTTTGGGCTAGTTTTCTTAATGGTGTTTTGTGGAATCAATGAGTGGTTTGAGATTTTTTTCTATTTGGATGTTATGATTCAAGAGTTTATGAAGGAAAGGTGAGTCCTAATTGTAAGGAATGGAAAAGTGTTTGAATTTGGTCAAGTTTAGTATGGCCAAGGGTCTTAATCTCATTAGAAACCTTAGAAGATCCATGTGAAGGCCATGATGGTTTTGTTTGGGTCAGGAAATTTGGAAACACAAATTTTTCCTTTGTGAAGTCATTTTAGTGAGAATTTCTCTTATATATTTAAAGAAACAAAAGGGATTGAGTCACTAATTGTGAAATTTGTATTCATGAGAGTTTGATGGATAGTCTACATTGCATCAGTTTGCTATCAGAGCTTTGAAAAAGATCTGGGCTAGAGAAAGTTTTTTGGTTTTATGGTTTGTGTTTATGGTTTGTGTAGGTTAAGAAAATAACCCAGTTTTAACCAAGAGAAGGTAGGAAAATTTAAAAGAAAAGTTGAGAGGAAGTGGAAGTAAGAAGAAGCTTTATTGTAGAGAAAAGATGGAGATGTTGAGAAGACATTTGTAGGGAGAGGAAGAAAGGAAGAAGAGAAAAAGATACAAGAAGTTTGATAGAGAGATAGCAACAATAAAGCAAGAGATGAGAAGTATGGAAAAAGAGTTCTAGGAGTCTATGATGAAGATGGAATAGATGATTAAGTTGATGACAAGTTGGCACTTGAAGATTGAGAAAAGAGTTATATGGACCATTAGGAAGATTGTCAAAAGAAGGAGAAAACAAGCCAAGTTAGCAACTGATAAACAAGAGGAAGAAGAGATGAAAATAAAAATGATGATGAGGCAGATTGAGGAACAACTCCTTCATGGAGAACAAGAATTGAAGGGAATTGAGAATAAATAATCCATTGCTACATGGAAAAAGTAGCAAGTTAAAGAGGTGATCAATCATTTCATTGTTATGATGGAAGTCTTAATGTGATATAATCCAAGGTTCAAAGTCAAAAGGGAGAGAAAAGATGGTGAGATGAAACTTGAGATGCAACAAAGTGTAAAGAGCCTGATTTCAGTTGGCAAGACAAAAAGAAGCCTTATTTGCATGGAAAAAATGAAACCTTGAAGATGAAGAGAAACAGGAGTTTTTATAAGGTGGACCAAAGAAAAAGAATGCCAAGAATGAATATTTTTGGACAACCTCAAATCCAAGAGGACTTGGAATTATTTTTGGTCAAAGAGAATGGTGCAGGGGCACCCTTGTAAATTCATACCTCCATGAGGAAACTTCTAGTTTTTGATGCAAAAATGATGTCCTAACATTGTAACAAGGTCATGTTGATAATATTTTAGATGTATGAGTCATTAGGAGGTCATTATTTCATATTTTGGAAAAAATGTAAGAAGATGTCAGAAGTTGTCACAATAGTGTAATATTACAAAAACTGTAATCTTGGAAGGAGAAGAGTAATTCATGTTTTGGGTCAGTAGAAGGCATTTGGACACTAAAAAGACATGTTGAAATTCCTTTAAAAGGGCCTTGTAACCATTTTGTGTGGTGTGGGTGATTGGAGATAAGAATTGAATGAATGAAATCACTGTTTTATGTATTATTTCTCAAGAAGTCACTATATTTATGTTGTGTACGGCCCTGTATAGGCATGAAAGTAGGATTCAATGATTGTAAGTGAGATTTTCATCAATAAAATTCCTTACCCATTTTGTTTCATGCATTTTGGTCCAATTTTGAGAAAGTTATTATAATTTTTCAAGAAATAGATGAAACCCCTATTAAGGGTAAATAGTGATATTAAAAATTATGTTTCTCTCATTTTAGCTATGGAAAATTGTTAATATTTGGTGAAAGGATTATTTCAAGTATGTAATTTCATATTCCTAAAGTTTCAACCCAAAAGATCAAGGTCAAGGTGTGCAAAAATAGAATTTTTGACTGCAAATCTGTGCATAGCCGTAAAAATAGAGTTTAGCATATAGATTAGACCTAGGGTCTGAGGAAAATTCTCTTGTAATCAAATTTTGGTAGACTAATAAGCTTTTAGAAGATCAAATTTTATGTGTTCCAAGTGTTGGCTAAGAGAAAGTGAGTTTGGAGATAAGGAAACCAATAAGCCTTGATTGTATCATGCATAATTAGGCTTAATTAGTACACTGATGATCCCGATTTGAGACATATTGTCCAAAGTAACCACTATTGATTATTATATATGTTTTAAAGCTCAATAAAGGGTATTCAAAAATTATTTTACAGTCTTCAGTTGAGACTTGCATCTCTAGTTATGTTTGACTGTCCTAAAATGGATGGCCACTAGGAATGGGGCAGTCTACTTTCTAAAGTCTTTATATTGGATATGTCATTGTTGAGAAAAAGTTTAGGCCAATTTTCTTATTGGTGTCTTGTGGAATCAATCATTGGTTTGAGTTTTTTCTCAATTTGGATGCTATGAATTAAGAGTTTATGAAGGAAAGGTGAGTCCTAATTGTAAGGAATCACAAAGTGTTTGAAGTTATTCAAGTTGAGAATGGCCAAGGGTCTTAATATTGTTAGATGCCTTAGAAGATCCATGTGAAGGCCATGATGGTCTTGTTTGGGTTAGGAAAGTTGGAAACCCAACTTTTTCCTTTGAGAAGTCATTTTAGTAAGTTCTCTTGTACAATTGAAGAAACAAAAGGGATTGAGTCCCTGATTGTGAAATTTGTATCCAGGAGAGTTTGGTGGATCCAATGCATTGCATTAGAAAAATAACTCATCAATTCAAACGAGGTAAAAGGTATCATTTCTTGTATTTTTTTTTGAATTCAACTAGGCCAATCTTGAGGTGTTGTAGTGTATTTCTTGATTTTCATTCCTTCTGTGAACTCTGATCCTATACTTGCACAAACACAAGAAACAAACACATTAGTAAGCTCATATGCAAGTTAAGACAAGGATTCCCCATGAAATATATTTACAATACTCAAATAGGAAAAAAAATGAAGAACAAACATTAAAGATAAATTAAATCCTATTTAAGCAATGCAAACACTTGATCCCATGGGGGAATTGGTGCTAATTGTGTAGAAATTGGCCCTTTCCCAACTCCTTTGTTGCAATGTTGATGAGTGATCCACTTTGATGAAGATTCAATCAAGCTCCATTAAGAAAAATTTGCATAACCTAGCTTAGATCTCGATGAAATGGATCAAACTAGATGTTTCTTGAGGATGAAGTTGAGTATAGTAAGTTTACTCAAGTTGTGGATGAAATGAAGTATAGTATACTTGTTTGGATTGTGGATGATAGAATGAGATGAAGACGTTCTCATTTATAGATTTCCAAATCGGAAGAGAGAGTAAAATTGAGCTATGTGGGATCATTGAACATCCAATGGCCAAGTGCCACTTGTCAAGATGTGAATGGTTGAAGGTTGTGCACATTTTGATCAAAGTGCCAATAAATGATATTAGGTGGAATTTGAAATTGAGGAAATGAAATGTTGGAGAGGGAAAAAATGGAGTTATGGCCACTTAGCTCAAGGAAAAATGACTTGTAAGGTGAAATAAATGCCTTGTTGGAAAGACCAAGCCCAATTGAATTTGAATTCGAATTTGAGGGAATATTCCTCTTTTATGCCATGTGAGGGAAAATAAGAGATTTAATAAATCAAAGTAATTGATTTATTTTGCAAGTTGCATTCTCTAGAGAATGTGACATAGATTAAGATTAAATTAATCAAATTTTAATTAATTTAATGAGGAATTAGGAGATGTGATAGTTTAGACTTAAATTTATGTATTGATTTAAATCAAATTGAGAGGAAGGGTTTAATTAAATAAATGTTTTGATTTATTTCACTAAAGGGGATAATGTTAGATTAAATCAAATAAGGTTAATTTATAAAATTTAATAAGAGGACTTTAGAGTTTTCAATTTAAACAAAATGAATTATTTAATTGAAGAGAGATAGAGGAATATTTAAATTAAATTGATTAATTTAATCAATAGGGGAGAAAGACGTAATTAAATAAATAATGATTTATTTAATTAAGAGATGAAAAGTGATGGTACGTTGAGAGTACGATTTAGGAAGAAGCAATGTTAGTAATTAGGATTAAGTGCGTTGGTCAATTTTCCATCTCTATATTTTGCCCCTCTTTAAAGCAATGCACTCATTTTATTGGTTCAAAGAATAAACTGTTGTGATCAAAGTTCAAAATTTATCAATTTTTTTGAATGCCCCACTGTTGCCTGAGTGGAAGGATTATGATGATACATTGCCCCCTCGAGAGATCGAATGAATTTTTTTTTGGATGATCTCATGAAAAAGAGAGGATAAAGTTCCTAATAGGTCCAAAAATGCCCCAGGATGTCAAAAAAGCATTAAAATGCCAAAAAAGATGCAACATGGTCCTCGGTTGGACAAAATTGGGATCAAGGGACCAAAACCCTAGCTGGATGGTCAAATTAGGTCAAAAAACTCAAATGTGGAGGCTCAAATAGACCTTGAGGGGTCACTTTCAATTCATTTGCACACTTAGCCTTTAGGAAAAAATTCACTTTGAGCTCTGAGTTCTAGTTGAGATGGCACAGCAACTTCCCTACCACATGTTAGAGAGGGTACGAGTGCACCATCGGCCAGTCAATGACCCATAGTAAGTACCCATGTCTCAACTTTTAATTTTATCATTTTGTGTGTATTTAATAGGGATGAGGTCAACTTTAGGTCAAGTGATGCTTTATAGCGCTACTACAAATGATAAATCGATGCCACATAGCTTCAAACTACACCATATATGAGAATAGTACCACCATGGGCCAATTTTTAGAATTAGGGTTCCGTCCAAACTCCACTGCATATGCAAATTAGGTTATGTAAAGTAGTTTGGAACAAGGGTTTCAGACCATAGTCATTTGCACATGCAAATCGAGCTACGCAATGTACTTTGGAGTTTAGAATTTGTCAAAATCCATCACGAGGGTGCACTTTGGAAGTTTTCAAACTAGGTCACATTTATAAATAGCGCTACATTTGTTGTTCCAAATGCTAAAAGATCATGTGGGAGGTAGAATTTTTTACGAGACTTGACACGATGGTTTCCCTTGTGCAAGACGACCTCAACATACTTCATTCAAGGAATCCCAAATGGTCGGTGCTCAGGAGATTATAGGGTATGCACATATTCCTTGCGGAGTAGCTTGGTATGCTTGGCCTTAGGTTTGTTGCATACGTTCATCCTGTTTGGATCCACTTGGGGATGATGACAACTTTGGTGGAGTGACCACATAGTGAGACCTCCTCCTTCCATCTTCCTACTGGTAAGGTTACCATCACTCTTGAGGATGTTTGGTGCATCCTATGACTACCTATCCATGGAGCAATAGTTATCTATGATCTTAGGGATGCTTGGTATGATGTGATGGGTGTCAATGAGATTTAATTTTTTGAGTGACATATAGACTTGGAGAGGTACAGGGGTGTAGTTAACACCTACAAATTGATTGTTGCGGCCATCATTTCAGGTCTAGTGGCACTAGATCAGTGGGGATGATACTTCAATCTAGACTGGGGGCTAGCTTGGGAGTGGATGGTCATCCACAGGGAGTTATTTTCTTGGGGGCCAGTGATGCTAGCCTCATTATATAGGTACCTCCATGAGTTTTCATATCTTGACAGTAGGGCGCTAGGGGCCGAGGTCACCTTACTACACATCTGGGCATGGGAGCAAATTACAGTGCTCCGTCTAGTTGTCACACTGATCATTCTAGATATTGATTATCATATATTTTGGTGGTATGGGGGAGCCTAGATTCACTTCACCCACACAAGTACATGAGGTATTGCCCATTGGAAAAAGTTACTTGATGGGATGTGAGAGTTTTTTTTGAGGCCCTAGATGGGTATAGGCCCGTGGTATGATGATCATGAGAATCTATTCTTTTCTCATCAGGACAAGTGGATGTAGGATCATGAGCACACTATGATAGAGTAGTACCTTCCAGACGGGGTGGCCTAGTAGTTTGATGAGGTTCAGGATAGGCCTGATGACTAGTATGTGACGATCTTTTCCCATTCCAACACCAAAATCAGTATGCTCATTTAGATAGCTAGTCACCAAGCCATGGCCATATGACTAGGGGCTTGTGGATGTAGGGATTACATAGGCATACAGAACTTGGTTTGGGCCTCATCTTCAATTGACAGTTCCAGGCACAGTTCTCCCATAGCGGAGGTCGAGAGGTAGATCATCTAATAGGGGTAGAGGACAGTGAGGAAAAGGTGCTAATGAGAAATATGGTGATGAGGACAGGGGAGGAGGTGGCCCTCCTCCACATCAGACACCACCACCAGACCAAGCAACAACACAACCATGAGACCAGGCACCACCACGAGAATAGGAACCGATATGGGAAGAGGCACTGGTACGGGACCAGGTACCATACCAACATCTACCCCATAGCCAGAGAATAGGGATGCCCTGATTCAACAACTTTAGGGGAAAATATAGATTTTGATGGCTAAGAAAGACCAGGCTCATCAATAGGTTTTGGCAGTTACCATCGAGAGGGATCAGGAGATTAGCCAAAGGTGACAACTAGAGAGTATAGCCTCATCTTCCAGCACCAGAAAATATCCTTGAGAGCATACTGGGAGGTGGTTATAGAGTCTAAGTACTATCAACAACATTACTCATAGGTAGTTCCACTAGTAGGTCGGGTGTCGGACTTTTCACAGTAGACAAGGATGACACCTCAAGAGGATCATGGTGAGAGACCAGAGGGGGAGGGACACAACCAATAGGGCTAGACTTTTGGTCATAGATAGTTTATCCATTTTTGATCCATGGGCTCTAGTTATTGCCCCTATTGTATCATGTACTCTGATGTATACACTTGATCCAATTTTTGTATCATGACAATTGTATTATTTGGATGATATATATATGATATGGTTCTACTTATGAGATTTTCTATGATGTATGGTGTATGGACGCATTTTAATTTCCTATGTGCAATGAGATGTTTATGAAATGTTCTATGCTTATGCAATATGATGTACGTTTCTACATGATGATTATGGATGCATTTCTTTTTGTACTTTTCTATGCATTTTGATGATAATCGTATGGATTTATTGTATACAAATGGTTATGTAAATGATATGCAAATGATTATGATTCAAATCATTTGTAACTGATTGTGTAATAATAATAAATTTTTATTTATATTATGTCTTTTAGTGATTTATGTAATGTATGAAGTGAAATGAATGTAATGCAATGACTTCTTAAGATACTTAGAATAACAAATCTATATTATTCCTCATAACTTGAGATGATGATAATGCGAGATTATATGATGTGGTATGATCTATATGATATGATATGCACTTATGATGATTATTTTATGGATGCAGGGTGGATGCATTAGTGATGCTTTGATTAACTATCATGATACCATGTTAGTATGGACAAGAGATAGAAGAAAAGAGATCCAAAAATTCATTAAGATGATGATGATTTTGTTACCAATAGTCGATGTTTTCAAAGGGCCAATTACTTTATATTTGATAACACACATAGGTATGATGCATCAAGGTATAAATAACCAGAATGGAATTATACCTAGTGTGATGGGCTTTGACTTGAAAATCAGATAAGAGTATTTCTATTCACACTTAGCATACAAAAATCTGTTAAGGATGTAGTTCAAATATTCTAAGCACCTCAAACCAAAGAATAGAAAAGAAAGCCTTCCTATATGGTCAACAAGATACCTAAAACACCCTTCCTACAAACCAAACAAAGCATGCATGACTAATTTATTTTACAAGAGTATCCCACAAGCACAATAAAGTAAAAAAGATAATGATCATTTCCCCATTCCTTTCTCTCTAAAACTATTCTATTTAGGAATCATCGAGAGGTCCTTGGAATGAATCCAAAATAAGATAAGTCACAAAGACAAAGATAAAATAAACACACAAGCTAATGTTCTTCATAGCACTAGCCAAGGATAAACTAGTTGGGCTCAAATTTTCCTTTTCTTTCTGGATTTGGCATGTTCTTCTAATTTGGTTTTAGCACAAGTTCATCAACTTGGAAGGTGTGTCTCCTAATATTTTTGTTGTAGTTGAACTTTAGGCAGTTCTGATAGACCAATAGATGTTTAAAGGAATCCATGTGTCATTCATCTAGTAACTCCAGCTCATTTAACCTTGAAACACCATATTCTTCATCTATAATTAGTTTTTGCAGTGATATCCTTAATGATGGGAGCTCAATCTTGATTGGGAGGATGGATTTTGATCCATAGACTAGGGAGAATGGGGTGGCATCTATTGGTGCAATAGGCCCATAAAGTGAGATTTAGCTACAGATGTCAGTCACGACCATAATCATTGACTGTTTTCTTAAGGATTTTCAACATAGTTTTTTGTAGCTTTTTCTTGGTCATTGCCTTGGGGATAGTACAAAGTGGAAAAGTGATATTGGATATTGAATTTGTGGCAAAGGTCATGCAAATCATAATTCTTGAAAGGTGTCCCATTATCAAAGATAATAGCTTAGGGGACATCGTATTGACAAATGGGATAGTTCAAGATGAACTTTGATATCTGCTTTCCAGTTATGTAGATCATGGGAATTACTTCGACCCACTTTGTAAAGTACTTTGTAGAGGTGATGATCAATTTGTGGCCATTGGATGAGGTGGGTGTGATTTTCTGATGAGATCGATCCCCCACTGTGAAAAGGGCGAAGGTGTAACAATAGGATGGAGCTCTTGAGTTGGTGAATGAATAAGGTCTCAATGTTGTTGGCACTGTAAACACTTTATGACAAAGTTGTGTGCCTCTCTTTCCATTTTTGGCTAGTATTACTCGGTCCTCAGCAATTTCTTAGCCAAGGTCATACAACTTGAGTGCAAACCGTAAGTGCCATTGTGTACCTCAGTCAGAGTAGTTAGGTCTTCCTCGAGATTTAGGTAGCACAACAAGGTTTCTTCAATGCTCCTACGATAAAGGGTTTCTCCTAGGATAAGAAAACGTAAGGACCTTTTGACAAAGGCCTATATAAGATTTGGGGTAATGTCAGCTGGGAGGACTCCTATTCTCAGGTAGGTATAGATTTCATGATAGCAGGGATTACCAGGACCAACGATTTTGCACACGAATTCAGACTCTAGTACCTCAAATTCTGGTATGAGAATCTTCTCTACCAAGAATTATTGTTTTGGAACATGGTTTGGGATTGATAAGTAGGAGGTTGAATCATAATTGTTTGGGATTTACAAGAGTGATCCAATTGTGGCCATATATTTTTTGCTCTGTTGTTTTCTCTAGGAAGTTGTTCAAAGGTGACATCAATCAAGAATTCCTTGAGTCTCTCCACTAATTTCTTGTATGGAGTTAGCTTGTCATTATTTTTTTGGTACTCACCATTGACTTGGTTAATGAAGAGTTGTGAATCTCCATAGACTTTGACAGCCATGATCTTCCATTTTACTGCAATCCTTAATCCTATTATGAGAGCTTCATATTCTACTATGTTGTTCATGCACAAAAAAGACAGTTTGAAGGATTTGGGTATATAGGCTCCCTGGGGAGTGATGAAGAAGATTTTGAAACCTGACACATATTGTGTGTATGATGAATAAAATACATCTTCCAATGATTTTTTATAATTATGTTGAAAATTGACTCATCCGGAAATTTTGAAATAAGTGGGTTGTCAGCATGAATTGGAGCCTCTGCCAGTTGTTCTACAATCACTTGTCCTTTGATGGCCTTGCACTCTACATATTCAATATCATGTTCTTCCGATATCTTGACCAACTTAGTTTTTTTCTTGTGAGAGGGGCCTTAGAGAGAAGGCATTTTAGTGGATCTATCTTTGTAATCACCTTGATTTGATGAGTCAACATGTAGTGTCTGAATTTTTGGGGTGCAAACACAACTTCTAGGAAATATTTTTTTATTGGTGTGTAGTTGAGCTCACACCCTACCATTGTTCTACTGATGTAGTATATTTCACTTTCTCTTCCATTTTCATCATGTTGAGCTAGTAAAGCATCAAGAGCTACCATGGTTGCTGAAATGTATAGGATTAATGGCTTTCCTAGGATTTGTGGCATCAAAACTGGTAGCATGAGTAGATATTCTTTGATTTTACTAAATTCCTGATCACACTTTTCATCCCACTTGTATGCTACTCCCTTGTGGAGTAGATGAGAATATGGGATCTGTTTATCCACCAGTTGTGCTATGAATCTCTAGATGGAACGGAGCCTTCCCCATAGACCTCTGAGTTGTTTTAGTGTCTTGGGTGCTTCCATGTCAAGGATTGCCCTGAATTTGGTGGGATCCACTTCTATTCCTCTCATTGATATTATATATCCAAGGAGTTTTCCCGACTGCACCCAAAAGACACATTTCTTGGGGTTAAGTCTAACCTTGTATTTTTGTAATCCATTAAAGATGGCACTTAGAGTTGCTATGTGATCCTATATTTTCCTTGACTTGGCCAATATATCATCCACATAATGTTCCACAATTTTTTGTATCATGTGAAAAATTAGTGTCAGGGCCCTTTTATATGTTTCTCCCACATTTTTTAGCCCAAATGGCATTATGTTCCACTTGTAGGTGTCCCACAGACATCTAAAATTTGTCTTATGTTGGTCTTCCTTTACTATCATAATCTGGTTTTACCTTGAGAAGCCATCCATCAATGATAGAATCTCGTTTCTAGCCATCATGTCAACTATCATGTAAATGTTGGGTAGTGGAAAGTCATCCTTAGGACATGCTTTGTTTAGGTCTCTGAAATCAGTGTAGATACAAATGCCCCCATTTGGCTTTGAAACTGGCAAAAGATTTGACATGCATTCTGGATAATCAATTGGGCATATAAAAATGGAATCCAAGAGTTTATGTAATTCCACCTTGACTAGAAAGACTATCTGAGGGTGCATCTTTCTCCAGTTTTGTCTTCCTGGCTTTGCCCCTAGGTAGACAGCTAAATGATAAACCACGACTTCTAGATTGAGACCTGACATGTCGACATAGGTCCATGCAAATTTCACCTTTCTTTCTCTTAGAAATTATGATAAGAGTTCTTATTCTTCTGTGAGGAGAGATTCAACATAGAAGGTGATGTGTGGTGTTGCTTATGTTCCAGGATTGACAGGATTGCACCATTGTGCTAGGGCTGCTAATTTTTCTTGATGAAGTGTAGTAGGGGGAGATTGAATCCTTCATCTTCTAGCACCTGAGAGAGGTTTTCACCATTGGATGCATCCTTTATTTTTACTATTCTATGGTTAGAGAGCACTATAGTGTGGTTTTCACTCAATGACCCTGGGCTTATTCTCATTCTTTTACTTTTGCAACCAAAGGAATCAATCGTCTCCCTATAATAAGCCAGTGTATCTAGTGTGATGTTCAATAAAACTTTATGATCAATGCATGGTACCATATCCCTTAGTCCCATGAACTTTGAGAGAGGCTCATCATTTTTTAATGTGTCTAGAACCAGTGGTTCTTCTTGGTTGTAGTCGATGAGTTGGAGGTAAACTAGATTTATTTTATGAGTTTGACGATTTGACTCAATGGGTGAGGCACCAATCATGAGTAAGGAGGAATATTCAAAAATAATGGGAAGGCTTGTTATGTTTTCCTCATCATCACTACTACTACAGACATCAACTATGTCGAAGGTGAAATTATCTAGGGGCAAACCTATTGATACGGGTAGTTGAAGGGCGGTTATTGATAACTGTGGAGGAGACCTGATTGCTCTACTAGGGGTACCTCTTCCATGTATGGTTATACTTGAAGGGGTACATCCAAGGCCAAGATTTCTCATTCATCTTTCTACAATGATGGGCTTCAATCTCCCATCATTGTTCCTTCCAAGCCTTTCATTTCTATTGTATCCCATACCAAGCATCATTTTCCTCTACTAGCCTCATCCATGGGTAGGGTGGGTGTGGGGCTTTGTTCTTGGTATAGTGTGCTTGAAATGTCTCTCTCATCCACATTTTCCCACCTTAGATCCCCATAACAATGGAATCTAGAGGGTTCTTCCCTAAAAGTGTAGGCAGGTGTTTCAACTGATTGAGGTAATTCTCCTACAACAAAATATTTCTTTCTCATTCTCTAATCTCCACACCCATTGTCCTGTATCATGAGCTTGATGCTGGATATATCAAGGATGGAGGGTGTCTCTATCGCAGAAGTGAAGGTGAGGTTAGATGGGTCTATATAGGGAGTGGATGGTCCCTCATCATTTTTGGGCACTTGGGGAATTTTGAAGAACTTGGGTTCCAATTTTTTGCAATAAGCAAACGGCTTCGGATCACCATGTATTGTGACCTCATTTTGGTATGAAAATTTTACACATTGGTGAAATTTTGATGCAACCACATCCATCCATGGATCCATGGGTGTCTTAGGAGGATATTATATGGAAAATTAAGGTCGATGACCTGACATGTGGTTTCCATAGTAGCTAGCCCTACTTGGATTAGGATCTTCATAGTGCATTGAGACATTATTTCCTGGTCATCATATGCTCTGATGGTAATGAATTTGTTTTTATATATGGAATCTTCTAAGATTGCAAAGTTCTTGATAAGTTTAAGTGAACAAATATTGAGGCTCGCACCTCCATCCACCAAGACCCTTTCGACCTTTTTCTTGTGAACCAGGACTTGAAGGTGAAGCACACAATTGTGAGATGGATGGGTGGGGAAATATTGATTAGAGAAGGTGAGGATATTTGGGGTGATGATGTTACCAACCATAGATTGAAATTTTTCTGCATCAAGATTACCAGAGATAGTGAATGCAACTAATGCTTCATCAAGGGTTTTTCTATAGGCAGCATAAATTTTTAGTAACTTCATGATGAAGATCTAAGCGAGGGTTATTTTTAGCTGATCAATGATATAATCATAGGGAAAAAAAAAATTATTTGAGATGGGCATCTTAGATGGCTTTGATTCCCCTACAATAGTAGCCTTATCACCACATGTGGTGACTCCACAATCAGTGTTAGCTCCTTTGACTCTAATGACAGTGACCATTTTGTTTATGCATGCGATGATGCCTTCATATACAATATTTTTAGTGGCATAATTTTGTTTCCCATTTTTGTTTCCTTGGTTATTTCCTTGATTGTTTCCTTGATTATTTCCATGATTGTGATTGGGCATTGGATTCATGTATATTTTGAGATCTTGATTGCTGGCAGGTTGCTCAATATTTATGATTTTTTCTTCAATGAGATCTCAAATGGTGTTTTTAAATCTCACGCAATTGGCAGTTTTATGCCCTTTGATTTTACGAAAGTTGCAAAGGAGTTTTTTGTTGTACCATAGTGGTTTTGTCATGGGTTCCACATATTTCTCCGAATTGAATTTTTTTATAAGGTTCTCTTTAACCAGTTTCTTCATTATAGATTTGATTGGCTCCCTAAGAGTCATGAATTTCCACTTGGGAGGATACTTGTTTCAGGGAGGTGGTCCTCCTTGATTGCTCAAATTATTGATTTGGTTGTTCAAAGGTGGTTTTTTTTGTGCTACTGTATTGGTTTGCACATTGTTGCGGTTGTGATTGTGTGGTTGATGATGGGTTTGAATATTTTTCTTAGGAGCATTGATGACAACTATCACATCGACCACTCCATCGTTTGTGACATTTTTGTTCCTTGACCATGTGTGAGGTTTATCGTTATAACTGGTGGATGGGCAGTTATCCTATTGTGTAGGGAACGTAGATGCACCCCCTGACATAGTAAGGGCTCTTTCAATATTGATAACTTTTGGGATCAATTGGTCATATGTTGTAATGCATTGTATTTTTAGATAGAATGTCAAGTTTTCATTGAGATTGGCTATGATAGTGCAAAATTGTTGCTCTTCTGGCATGGTCTACTTGCTCTTATTGGCCTTGGATCGCCATCTTTGGAAGAAGGAAGTAAATTTGTCTCCTTTTATTTGTTTTAGTGTTGATAGTTCCTCTAGACTAACATTCGTACCCATGTTGAATGCATAGTTTTGAGAAATGCATCCATACTTTCTTAGAATATTTTGATGCATGTTGGTAGGCAAGAGAACCATTCCATGGTAGGATGAATCAGACTCTGAGGGAATAGTTGCATTAGATACATGTCATCATATGCAACTTCTATGTAATGCACTTGAAACTCCTTGATGTGATTTTTAGGGTTTCTTGTCCCATTATATTTATCAAATTTGGGGATTTCAAATCCCTTTGGGAACGGTACCATTGTAAGACTTCTATCAAAATTATAGGGGCACAAATTGCCTAGCGTTCTATTTTTTTTCCTGATTGGAGGTTCAAGACTTGCTGCAATAGAAGTTTTATCTTTGCTGCAACATCATTTTGTGGATTAGGAGGTGGGATGAATGTGTTTTTAGGCTCTTGTTGTGTTTGATTGATTGGTGGGGTATTGATGGGGGTTTTCTGCAAGCTCTTCTATGCTTTGAGGCCTACTTATATGCCTACATTTATGCCAACACTTGTTGTTGGTCCTATTATTGTTGTTTCAAAAAATATTGTTGCTGGTCCTGTTGTTGTTGGTCTAGCTATTGTTGCGCCAAAAAAGCTTGTTGTTGGTCTAGTTGTTATTGTGCCAAAAAAGCTTGTTGTTGGTCTAGCTATTGTTGCACCAACAAAGCTTTTTGTTGGTCTAGCTATTGTTGCAGCAACAAAGGTTGTTGTTTAGCTTGATGTTGTGCCTAAAAGTATTGCAGGGCTTTTTGGTATGCTTGTTGGTGGATTGCTTGTAGTTGTGCACGGTACTTTCCTTTCAATTGTTGAGCTGCTTGTGATGCTTGTGCAACTTGTGCAGCTTGTTGAGTGGCTAATTATGTTTGTTCTTGGTGAGTAGCTAGATGTACAACTTGTTTATTTTGTTCAAGTAAACTTTGGTGGGTGGATTTTTGAACTGCTTGAATCATGGTGATGAATGAGTTCATCATGTTGAATTTTGGTGGAATTGGCGGTGGATTGGGAATGATGTTAACCATTGTGATAATCAAAATGGTTGTGTTGGTGATGTGGATTTGAGTTGTGGATGGCATGCTCGAGATACTTGGTCCTTGGGAAACCATGCTTTGATAGATTTGGGGAATGGTGTATGTTTTGGTTGATGGGGTAGCTTGGATGGTTGTAATTTTTTGCGATGTTGACAGAAAAATGAGAGGTTTTGATGTGATGCTCTAATTTCTTTGGTTTGGTAGATTGGTGGTGGGTAGGGGAGGAAGGCCCAACCTAAAAGATAATACGGATGTAAAAGGTAATGGAGGGAATGGTGGTGTGTTCCCTTGGAAAAGTGATGATGAGGAAGGATCAATGACTCCCCCTATCCTGAATAACCCACCCTCTCCTTGTGAAATCATGGGGAGAGAATTTTGTACATTCAACAGATAGATTGGTGTCACATGAAATGAGGATGATTCTGCATGATTATGGAAATTAAGTGGAACATAAAGGTGTAATGAATTTACCAGGATGGATTTATCTAGTGTGGTGTTGATATTTGCTTCTTTGTTATACACAAGGTGATGCTTTTGGATTGTGCAAAGCATGGTGCTTCACTTTAACAACCGGCGGGGTTGAAGTGATTGTTGATATTACTTGGGGAATATGTTGAGTGATGTTTGGGAGTGATACTGAAGGTATTCTCACAAGAGGCCTTTCCATATTGGTACTCATGTCAATGTCAAAAGGAATTTTGGCCCCTTCTTATGTTAACGCATGTATATATAGAGAGGGATTAGGTTTCGACATGGCATTGATGATTCTATGATTCTTAGGATTCTGAACCATTTTAGTTATTTCCTCTTGTGTCATTCCTAAGTCATCATTGGCGATGTCCTCTATATGACCCTCCTCTAGAGGGTTTGTGATGGTAGAGAGGAGTTTTTTGGAGGGTTGATTCCACTAGATTCTTCTTGGGGGATGTTTCACTTGGGTCACTTGAACTTGATGTTTCTTTAGTGATTTCCATGTTCTTCTTGTATTGGGATCTTGTTTGAACCATAAAATAGATCGTTTGATCTTGATATTTATTCACAAAAGAGAAGAACTAGTAAAGTCTAAGGATCAAAAGTGGTAATTGGGATGAGATCAATGAAAGATGGATGATGTGGATAAATGGAAACTCTTAAATAACTTTGGGGACATGATAAAAATTTTAGGGCTTGAAATTATTTTATTTTGATTAAGGATAGTTTGACTAGGTGCATTAAGCCAAACAAGATGATAATGAACTTGAAAACCCTAGGAAGTTGTGTTATCCTAGAGAAAACTTGTTCAAGGGGGTGATTTGACTAAGTGTGCTAAGCCAAATGAAGTGATTTTGAACTTGTAAACCTTGGGAAGTTGTGTTATCCTAGAGATAAATTTTCTGAAGAGGGTTGATAATTTGACTAAGTGTATTAAGTCAAACAAGGTGATGATGATATTTCCTATAAGTTTAGCATGAATGATGTTTCAAAGTTCTCAAGAGTTTTTTGGTGAAGTGGATTTTTATTTTGATGATTGAGAGATGGATGAGAGTGATTGATTTTGATCCTAAACTTGACCTAGACAAGACTCTTTCTTATAAGACCCCGATATTGAAGAACATGCCATACTTCTAAGTGAGAAAAGAAAACCTTTGAAAAAGAGTTGGATTTTGTTGATAATAGAACTAATACAAACTTGGGTTGTTCTTTGAGGAAATCTTGTAGAAATTATATACCAATATTTCTCTAACTTCAACAAGCATTTCAAGATGCTCTTCATGAGCCTTTGGACTAAGCTTTTTGAACCTTGGTTTTTTTATTTTGATTTTATGGGAAATCATTTGAGAGAACACATGTGTGAGGCCCAAGTGTCCTTATCTTTATTTAATGAATTCCTTTTATCAAAAAAAAATTCTTGATTATGATTTTGAACTAAATGTCTATGCTTCAATTCCTTTTCATCCCACAAGGTCCATTATGTGAAGATCAAGCTTTCAAGAGCACAATTTCCTAGGTTGACTTTAGTGAAAAAAAATGATGATTAAACCTAAGTACTTAGAAACCTCTAAGGGTATAATCCCTAGGGAAAGTAAGAGCACTTAGATTCGTCAAAGGATATTTGTTTCCTCCAAAGGGTTTGAAATTTTCAAGCCTTTTGTGAATGTTCATTTTCAAATGTTTTTAGACCCAAACAATGTATTTTTTATTCCAGGAACATGTACAACCCTAGGATGAAGATACAATATTTTGATGGGTTACCACTTGGATAAATATAGTTGCTCATATTCAGTGTGGATGATTAGATGCTTGACCACATAGGCTCCCCCTTATAGTGCACTCATTTCTCAAGTCAATCAAGCATCAATACCCATGAATCTCCCATGGCATACTTTTAATCTCTACAACAAAACTGCATGTATATGTAGGGCGGCTTCAAAGGACATGACCTTTTACACGCACAATATAGTTAAGGATTTGGCCTTTGCTAAACAAGGGTTTTAATTCAGAATTTCCATTTGTAGGAGTTTACTCATGTAGTGAGAAACCATTTTTGCCCTTCTCGTCAGATCCAATCATGTGATACTAGTTTTTGTTCAAGTACCCACTTTTATATCCCAGTTGGAAATACACTTGTCCTTAGTGTGTTACCAGTTGGGTCATTCCCTTGAGTGAGTAATTTTTCCCACAAGGAATTCCCTCTAAGATAATAAAAAGCGAGAAAAAATATTTGTAGTTCGATCAAACTTCATTTAGACACAAAGGGAGAACACATGCAATAGGGTTACTCACACTCGCAAGATTTTTTCTTCAATTTTAAACACAAAAAGAAATGTGGAGGTAATTTCTTTACTCAACTTAAGATCACCAAAAGGCCTTTTGATTCTCAAGATCGTCGTGAGGTGTGAGAGAAGCGCATACATCTTGTTTATGGTATTACTTTGATTAAATAATTATAAAACAAAATAAAACATGTTCATTTTAAGTCCACAAAAGAAAAAGTGAGTTTTTGTATAACACCAAATCAAATGTGGGATTTTCCTTATTCAATTATTAAATCTGAAAACCAACTCTAGTAAGTTTATCCTAAAATTCCTTTTAAGCCTATTTTTTGAAAACTTTGAAAGACAAATTTGTATTGTTATTTTTAGAGCCCAAAAATAAATTTAGTGTTCCCTAGAGCTTAAAAGATAACAAATTTCTTAAGAGAGATTGAGAACTCTCTAAGAGTGTTAAATAAAATTAAAGTGTTTAAAAAAACTTGGAATAAGATAAGAATGATGTCAAAATGTAGCCTTCCATTTTCATTGCCTCCTTTCGCTAACGTGCAAACTGATTAGAACCAAAAGATGCAGAGACAACAAATGGGTTAATAGTTCAAAAAGCTGAAAACAAAAAGGCACATGTAAAAAAAATCAAATTTTATTTTTTTACTATCACTCAATAGCACAATTAGCAAATGCGCCAAAGTTTAGAAACTACAGCAACACAATATAGCGTCATTGACAACTGAGAGGGGCGCTTTGCAGCAGGACAAAGAGTGCAAAGGCGGTGCTATTTCCACCCAGCGACATAGTTTGGAATTTAGGAACTTGCGACGTAGTTTGGAAATTTAAATTTGTGGGCGAGAAGACTCCAACAGTGGAGTTTGGAGAGATGCAATATAGCACCGCTAAAGTGGTAGAGATGCAATATGGCACCATTGAAATGGTAGAGGTTCAATTTCCTATAGACAAAAAAGCTAACAAAAAACCACAAAAGTTTTGAATAAAACATGTTGAAATATTTAATTTTTCCCTCCTTTTAGTGCCAAAATGTGAACCCTGATCCTATACTAGCACAAGCACATTAATAAGCTCATATGAAAGTTAAGACAATGATTCCCCCTGAAATCCATTTATAATACTCAAATATGAAAGAAAATGAAGAACAAACATAAAAGATAAATGAAATCCTATTTAAGAAATGCAAACACTTGATCCCATGGGGGAATTGGTGCCAATTATGTGTAGAAATTGGCCCTTTCCAAAATTCTTTCTTGCAATGTTGATGAGTGATCCACTTTGATGAAGATTGAATCAAGCTCCATGATGAATAATCTGCATAACCTAGCCAAGATATCAATGAAATGGATGAAACTAGATGTTTCTTCAGGATGAAGTTGAGTATAGTATGTTTGCTCAAGTTATGGATGAAATGAAGTATAGTATACTTGCTTGGGTTGTGGATGATAAAATGAGAGGAATAGTCTCTCATTTATAAATTTCCAAATTGGAAGAGAGAGTGAAATTAAGCAATATGGGATCATTCAACATCCAATGGACAAGTGCCACTTGTCAAGATGTGAATGGTTGAAGGTTGTGCATATTTTGATCAAAGTGCCAATAAATGATATTAGGTGGAATTTGAAATTAAGGAAATGACATGTTGGAGAGGGAAAAAAATAGAGTAATGGCCACTTGGCTCAAGGCAAAAAGACTTGTAAGGTGAAATAAATGCCTTGTTGGAAGGACCAAGCCCAGTTGAATTTGAATTCAAATTTGAGGGAATATTCCTCTTTTATGCCATGTGAGGGAAAATAGGAGATTTAATAAACCAAAGTAATTTATTTATTGTGCAAGTTGCTTTCTCTAGAGAATGTAACATAGATTAAGATTAAATTAATCAAAGTTTAATTAATTTAATGAGGAATTAGGAGATGTGACAATTTAGACTTAAATTTATGTATTGATTTAAATCAAATTGAGAGGAAGGGTTTAATTAAATAAATATTTTGATTTATTTGACTAAAGGAGATAATGTTATATTAAATCAAATATATTTTAATTTATTCAATTTAATAAGAGGATTAAAGTTTTCAATTAAACAAAATGAATTATTTAAATGAACAAAGATAAAAGATTAATTAAATTAAATTGATTAATTTAATCAATAGGGAAGAAAGACCTAACTAAATATATAATGATTTATCTAATTAAGAGATGAAAAGTGATGATACATTGAGAGTATGATTCAGGAAGAAGCAATGTTAGTAATCAAGATCAAGTGCGTTGGTAAATTTTCCATGTCTACACATTATTCCTCCCATATCTCTCTTCTCACATTCTCATTTTCTCTTTAATGTTATTTTCTAATATATTCACTTCAATTGGAGCTTTTCAAACTCTTCATGACACTTCTTATTTTCCACTTCTTCCCAATATTGTTCCCAAAAAAAATTTCTCATGGGCCTCCTCACGAGCCATCCCATCTTCTTAGGTATCAATTCCCTCATGCTTGGTGATCTAGTCTACACACTGTAAGCTTATAACTTCATTTTCCACTCGCATGTCTTGGTATAGGTTGATTCACATTTGATGCTCTACCTATTAGCTTATAATACCTAGCTCTAATACAACTGATGCAAACAAAAACCAATGCAAAATAACACACACAAAAGTCACAATATTTAACCACAAATAAACCATTTGATTCAAATCTAAAACTTCATTCATTCACTTTAAAGAATTTATAAATTTATTTATATAAAAAAGTGTTCTTCAAGTAGCTTCTATTTGCTATCCCAAAGATCTTCATGTACCTTCTTATTTCCTGTTGGCAAACTCTCTTTATTTTTCTTAAAACCTTCTTATAGCTCCACTACAAATGTCTACACCTTTTTCTTAAGCCCCATAATGCAAATCCACTTCTACCCAAATCTCTCTTCTTCTCTATACTGTTGTTTTTCTTGTTGTACCTTTCATTTTAAAACTTTCACACAATTTTCTATATTTTCCAAACTCTCTCACAACCCCTCCACTTCTCATTTTTGTTTCACATTCCATTTTCATTTTATTAGACTTTTCTTAGCTCTTCCTTACCCACCAACATCCCCTCTATCATTTTCATACTACTTATTACAATGTTTATATCATAGAATATATTCCAACCCCACCAAATCCTACATATCCCCCCTTTTGTGTATTTTTTTACCCCACTTCCTTATCTCCACACTACCAAAAAAAATTATATTATTTTATTGTTTAAAGAAGGCATAAAATGGGTGGCTCTTCACCATTCTCATGCCCCACTAAATGTAGGAGTTGAGAAAATGCAACACCACAAACCCCGAAGATCACCTGCATGCAAATAACCTGTCACAAAAGAAGAGATGGAGACAAACAAGCAAGGGTTCTCTGAAAACTGAAAATGTATATATCAGAGAGAATGAGAGAATGAATTGATATGAAATACAATGGGATCAATCCTTATAAAAAGGAGATCATGCAAACCCTAATAAAACCCTAATAGGAAAAACCTTAATAGAAGCCCTAATAGGATAACATTTAATAATTAATATAATTATTAAATGTCGCTTTATGCAAACTAACGTGAAATATTAAGAAGGGAATAAAGGTAACTTAATCAACATAATTAAGTTAAGACCTTTACTCTAACACCCCCCCTTAAGATGAGCAAAAATGTAGCTACAAACAAATGCAAGAAAGCAAAGGTAACTACAATGCAAGAAGGCAAACATGGGTCCCAGAAACTAGGCTAGATTAGGTACCCAAATACAACCAAATCTCTGTAAAATGGAGAAATAGAGAAAACCTCATGGGAAAAAGCTCTACTCCAAAAAGAGATGTAGAAAGCCAAGAAGAAGAACATCACTGAAGCAAAAGAAGCTGCAAACAACTATCGAAAGATGACTGCTATGGTGCTGAAGAACCTCCACTGAAGATAGGATGATCAGGAACAAGAAGACAATAATCTGCATAAGTGCCCATATGACACTACTCAAATCAGATGGCAAACAAAGGCAAACACATGAAATTAAGATATAGATGGCACAAGAATCAATAGTTTGAAACACTGATCAATTGAGAATGGAAGATTCCTTCCAAGGCGAAACCAAGGAAGCATTAGCACGAATAGTATAATACCCCCCTATAATGTTGAACTGGGAGCCTGATAGATCAACTGAAATGGTGTGCAACACCCTGTAGTGCATGAAGAAAAAGATACAACATCTGAAAGTGCACAAGAAAGCACCTGCAACTGAAAAAGTGGTGTGCAATATAAAGCACACATGCATGAGGCTGGAATCATATGATCCACTATCATCGTGGAGGGACACTCACCGGACAAGGATGTGATGGCAAAACAAATACAAACTACACAACCCCTCATGGAACTTTATAATATCAAAGCAAGTACAAAATATGGCACAATCTTATGTGAAAAATCCCAAAAGATGCATGTACAATAGTGTGGCACTTTATCTCAGTGTGTTTACATAAAAGATAGCTTACAAATGATGCTCAAAAATATCCTCAAAGGACAAAATGCTGGAAATACATGAAGAACATCCAAGAACAAAGCATCCCATGCGAACAAAAAGTTTCCAAGAGAAAATATGTCCAGGTAATCCACCAGAGTGTGAAAACACAAATAACTGAATAAAATATACCTAAAGCGAAATCTAAGAAAATAGCATAGATGAAACTAAAGAGCTCTGAAATACAGTTCCAACGCCGTTGAGATTGCGAAAAATGGAGAAACTGATCAAAAGTTATGAGCTTGAAACTTAAAATAGCCCCTTTGTCTTCAACTGGCTGTAGAATGCACCAATAGAAATAATATGTGATGGGACCCACACCAATGGAAAGATGAGAAAACTAGCTTTCCGACGATATCTCATTTGCCAAAAAATGATATCGTATGCCCATGTTATGGCCTCTGGAATAAATTAGCTCCAAAGAGGGAAAAAACCAGTGCTGGGTTAAATTTCAGGGTCATACGGCCATCACAGAAAAAACACTATGTTAAATTTGATGGCCAAATGGCCATCACCGTAAAAGTGCGACTCGGCTTATTTTCAGAAAAAATATTTTTTTAAATAAAAAAAACAAATAAAAAAATTTACAAAGTTTTTTTTTTTTGGAAAAAAAATAATAAAAAAAAATCAAAAAGGCCGATGGCCTTGTACCGCCAACAGGTACACTCTGCGGCACTATGTAGGGTACACTAGGTAGGTACACTGCGCAGGGTCTGTGCAGGTACATTGCGCCCTGCACAGGGTCCCGGGCCCATCGGCCTAAGTAAGCCGTTAAAAGGCTTTAAAATTTGCAGCTAAAAAATTATTTTTTTTCTGGATTTTTGAAAAAAATCTTTAAAAAATACAATATTTTTTTTTGAAATCAAAATGACGAAAAAAAATGGAAATTTTTGTTTTACCAGCAAATGGACGTCCGTACGGTCGAAATGTAAAAAATTTTTGCCTCAGATTTCGACTTTGTCCAAAATGGACGAATGGACAGTCGATTTAGGGGTTTTGGACTGCTGTAGATGCAATGAAAATGTCCGTTTGACCTGAAAATGCTTCAAAATTGCAGGTATTCCCTAGATCAAGAAAACAAATCCCAAACCCTTGAAGCTCCAATAATCTTCAAAACAAGAAAAGGAAGCTGCAGGTGTGGAGCTCTGATACCATGTAGGTGTTGAGAAAATACAACATGACAAACCCTGAAGATCACCTACATGCAAATAACTTGTCACAAAAGAAGAGATGGAGACAAACAAGCAAGGGTTCTCTGAAAACTGAAAATGTATATATCAGAGAGAATGAGAAAATGAATTGATATGAAATACAATGGGATCAATCCTTATAAAAAGGAGATCATGTAAACCCTAATAAAACCCTAATAGGAAAAACCTTAATAGAAGCCCTAATAGGATAACATATAATAATTAAGTGAAGACCTTTACTCTAACACTAAACCCCAAAATATGGACTTAGTATTTCAGCTTTAAAGGCCTATTGAAAATGTCATACTACAGACTTGAATAAAGCATTAAAAGGTGCAACTCATTCCTTAATAATTTTGATTTTTTTAAACTAAAATCTACCACTTAGAAATGCTTTCAATTAGCCTCTAAACATGCAATTCCAACAAATAAAAAATAATGCAAAAACAACATTATGAATTTTTAACATGTGATAATCAATTGTAATTGTAAGTGTGAATAAGTAAACAAAGTAAAAACACTTCTTAATGAAACAGTGTATCAAAGATTCAACAAATAAACCATTCTAAGGAAAGAATCTACTGAAAGCATCTCATTGTCTCCTATCTTTAAAGATTTATTAAGCTACAGTGCTCTCTGATTTAATGAAACACTATGACTATTAAAATGATAATATAAAGAACAAAATGATGTTGAATGCAATGATGTGATGTTATATGATACTATTGAAATGATAAAAGAAACTACTATAACATAAATTGAAATGAAAATTGATGAATGAAGCTACAGGGTGCAGCCGTGATTATGATTCTAAAATGTTGGATGCTTGAATTGCTTGATGCTTGATGATTTCCTAAAGAGTAAGATTTCATAAACTTTGATAATTCGGGATCCTTTCTTTGTTGAATGAAGCTATATTTATAGATTTCCTAGCAACAACTTTGAACAAGGTCAGCAAAGTAGAGGCTTGGATTCAATTTGGAGGATTGAATGGTGAGAGATGGAGGAGAATGAGAAGATTTTGGGAATTGTCCCTACCCATGAAAACACTAGGCACGAAGATAGGAAGGATTGATGGAAGAGGATTGAGAGATAAATTTCCAATTTATCTCCAATTTGTCTCCAATTTGTCTCCAAATCTTCCCGTGAAGATTGAATTAATTAAATTTAGACATATTTTTTAGATAAATTAGACATAGGATATCCAATTTTATTTTAAGGAAATATAGAAGAATATTCTTTATGTTTTGATTTATTTAAATTAGAAAAAAAGGAATAAATAATTTAATAAAATAAACTATAGAAGTTGTTTATTAAATTAAAATAGAAGAATATGATAATTAATCAATAAAGTGTTTAACATTTATTTAATTAATTTAGGTGTTGTGATAGAGTAAAATAGGGTAATTGATAATTAAATCAAACAAAGTCTTTAATTTTTTTTGTTTAATTAAGATAAGATAATATTTGAATTAGAAGAATTTAAGAATTAAAACATGAACTATATTAAATAAATATTTCTATTTATTCAATAGTAGAGGAATTTAAGATAATTAATCAAATAAATTGTATATAATTAATCGGATTCTCCAAACAAATTTTAGGTGTATACATTTTTCCCCTCTTTGAAGTGATGTGTTTACAGATTGCTTCAAAGAAATTTTTACTACTGCTAGTATCGATGAAAAAAATTCAGTATGCCCTAGACGGAAAAAAAATCAGTATGCCCTAGACGTGCCTGAGATATTTATTTTTCAGATGATTGATGATAACATGCCCCCTCAGGAGATTAATTAGTGATTGTAATATTTTTCTGGATTTTTCAAAATTTAGAATTTCATGGTGATTTGATGATTATTTGATGAAGATTCAATGAAGAAATAATTTATCTCCCGATATTGATGAAGAAAATTTGGCTCATGGATGAATTTAAAAAAAAATCATAAATAAAATAATAAAATTTCCCTCAAAATCCCTTTTGAAAAACTTATATAAAGTCAAAATGTCCTTTTAACACTCATTTGTGATTTTTGACTTTTCCAATCTTTGTGAGAGAGAATTTTGAGCCACTTAGAGCAAAATATTGATCCCTTACCACACCCACTGGTTTGAGCGTGTGCAACATCACCACCACCCTGCCACCTATAGGCCTCTGGTACGTACCTGTAATCCACCTCATATTTTGTGCATTTTGATTTTCATGCCATTTTTGCTTGTTTTATTTTTTTTGTAGTTTTAGCGCATCAATTTCATGCTTTAGCTCTTTGCACTCTGGTGTAGCGCTCTTAGGATTTGTTTTAGCGCTTTGATAAATTAGCGCTTTCGTTAATTTATTTAGTGCTTCTGTAGGATAGTTTAGCGCTTTGAAAAATTAGCACTTAAATAGGTTAATTTAGAGCTTAGATGTTTCATTTTAGTGCCTAGAAAGTTTTAGTGCATCGATACAATATTTCGGCGCTTTGAGTAAAGTAGCACTTTGATAGACTATTATAGCGCATCAGTTTGATTAAATAGCACTTCGGTTAATTTAATGATTCAGTTGTCTGTTATAGCGCATCGAAGTGCTGAAATAACACTTCTATTTTTTTAGCACTTAGGGTGTCTGTTTTAGCACCTCCAAATGATGAAATAGCGCTCCTGATGTTTTAGTGTTTAAGATGTCTGTTTTAACGCATCCAAGTCATATTTGTATATTTTGACACTTTTTAACCTTGAATTCATCAATTTCAATCATATCCATTCTTTGGTTTGGTATGATTTGATAATCCTAATACCCTGATGATTGACTCTTATGATAGATAAGACTTAATCTTATGATAGGTGAGAAATAATTTTATTTGTGGTTATCCTCATGATAAGTGAGGAATGATTCATATCTGATAAACCTCATGATAGGTGAGGTTAGATGATGTTTGTGATGAACCTCATGATAGGTCAGGTTTGATGATGTTTGTTCATGAATTTTGATCAAAAATTGATACCAAAATTTTATTGGATTGGATAGTAGAATGACTTGTGATATTTGACATAGTGCACTAATTTTCAATCCTTTTATGATGGTGGGTGTCTAGGTAACCTTCAGATGTGAGAGCGATTTCCCTGGACTTTTGATGAGATTAAGATCATCTCTTGATTTGGTATTTCCTCTCTCCTTGACATGCCCCAGATTAGGATTAATCAAGGTCTCCTCATAGCATTAGCCGAGCGGTGGTACAACAATCATAATACCTTCCACCTACCCATCAATGAGATTACCATCAACCCAAAGGATGTGTGGCAGATATTATGGATACTATTTATGGGGGAGATTGTAGTTTATGATTCACATGAGGCTGGTGGGCGAGATGCTCTTCACAGAGTATTTCAAGATAATCATATTGCAAGATTGTGTGTTCAGTGGTAGACAATGGCTGACACCTATGCTACTTTACCAATAGTACTAGTTGGATTCATTGGAGGCTTCCATTGTCCTGATAGCAGGTCAAAGGGATTCTCTATGGGTTGGGGCCATATTCTTGAGAGAATGGTTGTACATGGGACTAGATATGCAATGGGGATGTCCATGCTCACCCACCTTTATCATGATCTGCATTTAGTCGTTTACTTGGGAGGACATAGTTTATCAGCAGGGGTCACTTTGGTATAGGTTTTGGCATGGGAGCATTTTTCCATTGTGTGACCATTGTTGGTACAAGATAGACCTACAGGCAGGCCATATGTCTTTCTTAACAGAGGTTGACTTACCTAATCTAGGATGGGTAAGTTGGAGCATTAGAGGTGTGTTTTGGATGACCTAGAGAGTGTCACATGGCATCCTTATCTAGATTGTGAGCAGTGGGAGGATGATGATGTAGTGCTCGGGTATTTGTGTGATTCCATGTATTTGATCGACATGACCCATTTTGTCCTAGAGATACTTTTATTACAGTGGGTCTATAGGCAATATGGTATTGTTCAGTGCATGCCTTAGGGGGCTTCTCATTATGCCCAATGGCGGCGTGATACAATAGATTGGAGGTCATTCTTGTCATATGATACATTAGTGGAGGGATATCAGGTTGTGCAACCATCAGCTTGGGATATGCACTAGGATATTGCAGAGGCACCTATGAGTGCAGAGTATGCCCAATTTTTGGTCATGCATCCATGTCCTCAAATCACCATTCTAGATGAGCCAACACCATTACCTATTGATGAGGATGTTGTAGAGGATCTAGCCATAGTCATTGAGTTTGAGGAGGATAGTGGTGATGACACTAAGATGAGCAATAGTGAGGAGAGCAGCAGCAAGGATAGTAGCAGTGACGATGGAGATGATGGTGGTGGCGGTGGCAGAGGGGTTGGGCCAGGCTATGCCGATCCATCTTTGAGTAGGCCTCATAGGAGGTAAGCAGAGACAAATTGCCAACTTACAGGTGTAGGTATAGACTCTGTAGGGTCAGCTAGTTCAGGGATAGGGTTTACTTATGTAGACATAGACACACCTACAGGCTCATGCATAGGCTTTGGCATAGGTTCAAGGATAGTTGGTAGTTGTTCAGACATAGGTTGGTATTTTGACAACTGAGAGAGATAGTGCTAGACATATTGCAAAGAGGGCACAAGGGAATAATGAGACTTTACAAAGGATATTTGATGGTACCTCTATTGCTGACTATATGAGGGAGGTTCTTTGTGTTGGCCGAGAGGCAGATTTCTACAGGGTCCAATATCATGATGCAGTTCCTGTCGAGCGTAGCGTGAGGCATGCCCCTTCTAGATCTGGTAGGACACATGCCCAGACAGTTAGTGAGGGTGTGATGCAACCTCCATGGAGAGATCCCAAAGATCTTGGTCCATCCAATAGTGGTGGATGTATTAGTCCTGTGATGCTGACACCTTCTGGCAGCAACAAATCCTAGATTTTGTTTGTGATATACTTTTTGAGATATGATGTACACTTCGAGTCTACCAGTTTTGATGATGTATGTCTTCTATTTCAGAATTCATTGTATACTTTTCATTGATTTTTTATATGATTTATATGATATACAGTTGATTTCTATCAATCTATGATGTTTCTATTTTGATTCTATGATGTATGTCCTATATGCCATGTGATCATTCTATGATGAATGCATTTATTTTATGTTATGTGATGATTCTAATTTAAATGCTTAGGTATGAACATATGAGGTATGGATGTATGATGTTCTAAATGTACGATGTATGGATGTATCGATGTATGGTTTTTAACATAATGTAAATTTTGTGACGTAATTCATGGATGACAATGATGGGTTGAAATTGATTGGATGCATATGATAATAATGTAATAAATGATAATGTATAATGAACATGTTGGTGATAAATGTATGATAGAAATAGAACGTGACTGGATGACGTGTGAATGCAATGATATGATTTATTTTTTAGAATTTTTATATGATGTGGAAAACATGATATGATGAATGCACCACTATTTGATGTCAAATGTATGAATTATGAAATGATAAATGTTGATGCTTTGATAGTAAATGAAAAGATGATGCACCTATATGTTTTTGATAAATTTTGGTTTATGTCAAGTATACTCCATTATATTCCTAGAAAAGATAATCATCAATTTGAATCGTTTGTGTAACAACTACTCTGTAGATGTAGAAAGTATTATGAATGCAATCTAATTTTATCATGCAACTATATGCAGACCACTTTCATTTTAACAATACTTTTGTTCTTTGTATCATCATAGATATTTTTAAGATGTTGAAATTGAGTACAAGCGTTAATGTTATATGTTAGACCAATGATGACCTGAGTACTACTTTCATGATTTTTGATATTGCAAGTGAACACAAGAATCTAGGTATAAATGAACTGAGATGACTTGAGAATTCCTTGTGTAAACAGATAAAGATCAATCATTTTAGTGTGTGAATTTTTAATTTCATCGGTGATACATTTGTATAGCACATCCCCCCACAAATCACACATTTATATGATTAACATACATACAATAGATAATGAAAATACCATTCTTCTTCCTTGATTCTCTAGTTTATTACATCATTGAGTTACTCCAAAGAAATGATAATAATTAATTAGAAATACAAACTATCCACCTTTTACTTAGAGTGTTTCAATCATTAATCAAATTAGATCATCCATCCTAATTTTGCAATGTTTTTGTGATTTTATGAGATTTTTAAATTTAAAACTAACCTAAAGACATATCCTAGGGGCCTTAGGAGCTGATCAAAGATTAGCCTTGTTGGAGTGAAAGTACACTGGGAGGGGGGGGTGAATCAGTCTTTATAACTTCTTAAACAATTTAAACTGAAACTGAAAAGAACCATACATATGTTCTCATTTATCAATGATAGTGTCATTCATGTATTTGAATGCAATCATATAAACTGAAATGATTAATGTAACATTGCATTTTAAAGTAGTAAAGTATTGAAGAAAATGAGTCACAGAGACACAAATAGACACATTATATGCCGAGTAGAAAACCCTCCTGGGGTAGAAAAACCACTCCAGAACTTGCTATCTTTTTCAGGCTTTCATTTCAATAATTTATTTTGACAAAGCCTCAGTGGTTGATTTCTAAGCACCAACTCAAGGAGAACCAACCTCTTTGTTTAGAGACACCAATCTCAAGGAGCACCAAACCCTTTCTAGATATTCAATAGAACAAACAATCATACAAAGGATCTCTATGTTTCACTTGATTTCTGTCAAGTTCCTCTTGACAGACAATACATAGAATTTTCAAGAGTCCAAATTGACTCTTCAGAATTCCAAGCATTATCTAATCTCGATGCATTTTGAGGAAAATCCTATCACTATTACAATACAATCTCATCAAA